>JAADYJ010000153.1:0-34484 GCA_023338205.1 Halophytophthora polymorphica | reverse complement strand
TTGCTTGTGCATCGGACCCCCCCCCCCCTCGTTTGTAGTAGCGAATGTGACATTCACGATAAAATGCGAGCGTTTAGCTGTCGAGTATGCGGGTATTGCGAGTTTGAACATACACACAGCAACGTTGGTGCATCCACGTGCGCTCAACGACGGTGACGCCATCGACAAATGCATGCGCTAGCGGCACTAGCATAATGTGTCACAAAGGCATGAAGAAGCGGGTGTGCTTTTGACAGTGCAAACTTCTCCCACACTGGTGTTGCTTTCGTGTTCCTGTATCGCAAACTGGTTGGCATATGTTCTCTTGTCAACACCCCGGGCGTACCTGAAGGTTAGTGTAACTGCAGAGAAATATACAGCAGGAAACTAGACGTGGGGACAGCTTGGGCAAATCGGCGCATTGGTTCGTCTTGGCTCTTTCTGGCTTTGTTGCCAGCGATCGACGCAATGAACACGCCTTCGACATCAGCATGTCACCACAATCGTGTCTGCCTCTGCAGTGCAAGTGCCAAAATCTGCCTTTATTCATTTAGTCTACAGGTTGCGAGTCCTGCTGGCCGGTGCGATGTCAAGGTATCGTTGCTTCCTGGGATCTGTGGGCTGGGAGGGGCCGGAAAACTAGTCGCCAAGTAGTCAAGTGCGCTAACTGGGCCGCCGGGTGCGTGGCGGCATTGACGGGATCGATGCTGCTAATAGTTGGCGTCCCAGACGTGCATGTGGTCACGCACATCTTTGGCATCGCTGTACTTGACGAGGAAGCGCGAGATGGAGTCGAGTTCGCGGTCGTCCGGGTCATCTATGAAGCTCGAGCAGCCGATGGCGTTGCGCGGGTGGAAGATGTAGGACATGGGCGAGTTGTCGATGATGATGGTCTGCGAGATGTCGCGGTCGAGCAGCGCCAGGTCCTTCACGTAGTTGCCCTCGTACTGCACACAGTGCTCACGGAAGAGCCGGAAGCGGATGACGCCTTCCGGGTCCAAGCGGTCGAGCAGCGGGTCAGCGTACTTGCTCAGGCTGGCCGTGTACACCACGATCTCGTAGTGCTTGGCCATGTTTACGAGGAACTGCTCAGCGCCAGGCCGCTTGCACACGTACACCTGGTGTACTGTGCCGTCGATATCCACGGGAATGACGTAGTCCGGGTTCTCCGTCGGTCGGAACGACGAATGCACCAGCGTCTCGTCCAGATCCAGTACCAGACACTTCTTGCCCTTGTCTTGCGGCCCCATGGGGGGAAGGATACTCTTGCGCAGCTCAATGCCGTTACTCCCTTGCGTGGGCTTGGTCGGGGACCCTCGGCCCTGTTGCTGCTGCTCATTGATCCCGAGCGCCGACCAAATGTTGGCGAAAAGGTTGCGGAAGCTGCCTTGCTGCTGTGAGTTCGCATTCGAGGCGGAGCTCTGGCGCATCAAGCGACGGTTTGAAGACGACGCAGTGGCCGTGGCCGGGACTCGCTGCTGCTTGCCGTCGCGATCCGCCTGGTGCACGATACTGGCCAGTGGGTCCGGTTTGAGGTCTGCCAGTGGCTTCTTGGGCGACGAGGCCTTGCCATTGCCATCCACCGGTCCATTGCTTGTGTTCTTGCGCGAGAACACCGCGCTCGGGAACAAGCGGTTGGTGTGCTTTGCGCTGTCAGGCTTGGCGCCGGTATCTAGGCTGGACTGCGTCTTGGCGCGCGTGACAGGCAGCATGACTGGCTTCGGACGGCGGCGGCGAGAGGTCTCGGTGGGGTTTCAGGCTGTGCGAAGCCGAACGCGAGCCAACCAAGTCGTCCGTCTACAGTTCTGACTTGTGCCGCGCAAGATGGAGCTGGCGGTGAACTGGTAGACTACGGTCGAGTGCCGTTGAGCGTGTGCGTGCGTCTGTGCGTGAACGGGGACGGGAGGTGCGGGGCGCTTCTCCAATACGAGAATAATTTAAGCAGCAGTCCGGCGACGCGCTCGTTGGACGGAGACGCCGTCTCCACCGCACTGATAATGGCTAGCGGCGTCTTTGGAGCCTTCGGAGCCTCGTCCGGCGGCGTCCGAGTCTTGTGCAGCTCCATGCGATGCGAGTCGCACGGCCAGCTGAGCTATCCTTGAAGGTTGGTGGGGTTCCGCTATTTCAAGCCGAAGCGCCTTCCTCGTCTGTGCTGCCGGGCCTGCCCCCGCACCGCCCAGAACGCGGGGGAAGTTCGCGGCTGGAGCTGCAGAGGTGCATGCAAACTTGCAGAGCACTGGCGGGTCTTGCGGCATCTCAAGACGCCGATACAGCCCCATCTTATGCTGCTTTTTGCGCTGCATACGGCGGCGGTTTGGCGGACGGAGGGGGCCTCACGGGCTCGTACTAACCTTTGCGAGCTATTTCCACGGCCATTTCACCAGCCCGGACTAATGGCTGCCCTCTTTGGGCTCCGCTAAATGCATCCACGGGAGGAAGCAGCGCGAACTGCCGGCTGCACGCGACGTGCGCCACATTGCATTGCAAGCACGAGCACATCGCTGCTTTAAGACTGGAGCTCTTCGCCACGGAGTTGCAACGTGCCAATTGCGACTTGGACGTGCCCCACGCGGCTCCAACGCCGTCAATGTAGAGGTCTGGATGACCAGCGCTGCCCGCTCCAGGCCAGCATTATGTGCTCCATCTGGGACTGGCGCGAGCAGTAGGCTATGACCCCGTTCATGCTGGCGACGACAGCCCGCTGCGATCGGAGGCCGCGCTACAAGTCGCTGCGGCCGGAGTCACACGACCTCAGTGCTGTGCGCGGCGACTCTGACGGACCTCAAGATCGCAAGCCGCACGTGGAGCTGCTGGCGACGCCGTCTGCGGGGCCAGCAGCCGTGGCCGCCGGGTTGGCGAGCGCTCTTGTCCATTTGGGTGGGGGTTCATCGTCCCGACTGGCCACTAACGGCTCGAAGGTCGTCACCGCCTGAGAAATCCTCCAGCCATTGGGGGGTCTAGGTTGGGAATTCGGCTGTCGACTCTATAACTGCATATCGCTCCGCTTCGCCGACCTTATTCGCACGGAGTTGAGTCGAAATAAACCTGTATCATTTAATACCCCGAGAAAGACGCTGCCTGATATGTTAGGACCCCCCCCCCAATTCGGAGGACAAGTGTCGACCAGGTGGTCAGGAGCCACCATGCGCCAGGATGGAAGAGGAGTCCGCGGCGGAGCCTCTTGTGCTCATTCCTGAGCCAGCGGAGCGCGTTCCAGCCTGGGCATCTGTGTCTGCTGCCCCCGCTGTGCGTGGACCGTCGGCCTTGTCTTCCCGACGCGCCGAAACCGCAGTCCGACCTCGAGATGCGGGTCGACAACGTGCGGACGGAGCGTTCCTGCTCGGCTTCCGCGGCCTCGGACGACATGCACAGCGCCTCCCCGCTACCACACCCACCACTCTCGCCGACAGTAATACGGCGGCCAAGGAGCAGCGTGAGCGACAGCAGCTCCAGCGCTGCAGAGAGTGGAGAACTGCCATGTCATCAGACCACACGCCGCAATCGCCGACTTATGTTGCAGAGCCACAGAAAGCGACGACTGGGATGGCGACGGCCACGGCCGCCGATGACAAGACTACTGGTGTATATGGCCGTGCTCAGCGTGTGCACGGCGCTGATGGCTGTGGCTACACGCTGGCACGAACCGCTGAACGCGCTTAGTGGCAACGAGCGAGTCGTCGCATCATCCAGACGGCGCTTAGCCGCAGATTCGAGCGGAGACGACGCCATCCGCCTGGACAAGTGGTACGTGTTCGACGGCTCGCACTCGGACTTTGCCCAGCAGTTCTACCGACGCTACTTGGCGGGCGACACAGTCGCAGCTATCACGGACACGAGCGGCCTGGACGAGGTGCTGAGCTACGTGAGCGACGACTTCGGCCTGGATTTCGACGACTTGCCGCCGCTGCTGCAGCGCGCCGTGATCTGGGACCTGGGGTTTGTGTCTGCAGCCGACTTGGGCTACGTCAAGGTGCGCACCAAGTGCGGCTTGCGCATGTCGGAGCTGGCGCTCTCACTCGAGGCCTACCGCAGCGCGCAGTGCAAAGAGCAGCCCTGCGCGTCCCCCAATGGCGAGGCCTTCCATCAGTCGCTCTACTGCAATGGCTACCAAATGGGCAACGTGAGTCTGTGTGCCGCTCCAGACGGGATCACGCCGGTGCATGGTCCCATGTGGAGCGACGGCGGCACGGACGACACGATCCCGGAGTGCGAGATGAGCAAGCACGAGTGGACGGACGAAGGTGTGGACTACACGGTCATGGCCATCCACTTGTCGGGCGACCCGAACAGCTACGGCAAGTGTGTGCTACCGTCCATGACCATCCCGTGCGTGGCCTACGACCCGGACAGCGCCGATTCGGAAACCTGGTGCTCGCCAGAGCGAGGAGAGATCGTCGCGCAGTGGTTGGAACTCGAGAAGAACGCCAGCGGCGCGTCGATAGCGACTGGGAGCGCCACTTCCGGGTGGAAGAAGGCAGCGCTACCCGTGGCAATCACGAGCTTGGTGCTGCTACTGCTCGTGGTGGTCGCGGTCGTTATCTATGGCGTTCGCAGACGACGAAATAGCTTGATGACGCCGCATCGGCCGGTGGAGAAGAGCGCGGTGCTGGGCGGCCATGCCTCAGACGACTTCTCCATGATGGAGGACCTGGACTTCGACCTCGAGGGCCCTTCACCGTCCTTCCCGGTCTTACATGGAGCTAAGTCGGCGCCTGCAAGAGGCTGGTCAGCCTGGGAGAACATGGGGTCCAACGCTGTGCTCAAAAAGCAGCAGCAGCGACGCAACGACGACTTTGACGGCGAAGGCCTAGACACACTGCTGCTCCACGGCGGCTATGACGAAGGCTACGGCTACGGCGGCACCGGTACAATCGACGAGCTGGACGAGCACTACGGCTCGGCGCACCACCGCCACCTCCACCAGAGCCAACGGCCCAGTAAAGCCACGACAGCGGGGCTCACGAGCGTCGAATCAGGCTTCGCCGGAAGTCCTCGCAACACCCTCACACTGAGCTTCACCCCCACCACCTGTGCGCGTAGCTCGACAGCGTCGAGTGAGCCAACGCCGGGCGTCCTCACGTCGTCGCTGGTGCAGTTCCAGAGCGACCCGAAGGTGCTGGCGCGTCGTGTGCCCTTCGTGGACGTGAGTCTATTGCGCCAACTTACGACCGGCGCGTATGGGGAAGTCTGGCTGGGTCGGCTTCGTGGTCGCCTCGTGGCCGTGAAGCGGCTCGTGCGTGAACGTCGGCGCGACCTGCACGAGCTGGAGGTCTTTGCGGCCGAGATCCAGCTCATGGCGGGCCTGGAGCACCCGAATGTGTTGGGTCTGCTGGGCGTGTCCTGGAGCACGCTCGAGAGTCTGAGCCTTATCATGGAGTACATGGAGCACGGCGACTTGCAGCTCGTGTTGCAGCATCGCCAAGGCATGAGCAAGTCTCGAGCCAAGCCAAGCGACGTCGGCCTGCGGCCGCAGGAGCCGCTCGGGCTCTACGACGCCATGGACGCCGACGAGTTCTCGTGGGCCTCGCACAAGGCGCGGATCGCCCGCGACCTCGCGCGTGGGCTGCAGTATCTCCACGCACGCCGCCCCACGGTCGTGCATCGCGACCTCAAGTCCAAGAACGTGCTGGTGGGCGACGACTTCGAGGCCAAACTGAGCGACTTTGGCGTGAGTCGCCTGCGCCACGGCGACGAGACCATGACGAGCGGTGTGGGCACGGCGTTCTGGACGGCGCCCGAGGTGCTCGCGGGCGCAAAGTACTCAGAAAAGGCGGACGTGTACTCACTAGGCGTGGTGCTCGTGGAGCTGGACACACACGAGCTGCCGTTCTTCGACGCGTGCATGGAGGACGGCGAGGAGATGCAGCCGCTGCATCTGCTGAGCCTCGTGGCGAGCGGCCAGTTGCAGCCGTCGCTCAGCCGCGAGTGTCCGCCAGACATTCGCGCGCTGGCACTCGCGTGCATGGACGTGCGGCCGGAGTGTCGACCCCGAGCGGCCGATGTGGTGCACGAACTCACGCGGTTGTTGGACTCAGAGGAGACCGAAGCGACGAACTGGCTGCGGCCGTCGGGTGGAATCGTCTGAGCTCAGCTCGGGGCGAACGGTCGGCCACTGGACGGAGCTGGGGCGTCCGTCCACTGGGAGCTACGGACACGACTAGGACCGAGAGCCAAGGAGCCATGGCCAGCAGCGGCTACGAGGTGGAGTTCAAGGCGCTGGGGCTCTCGACGCAGCGCTTCGAGGCCTTCAAGCGCGTCTTCGGCGGCCTGGACAAGGCGCGCACGGGCGCCATCACCACGCGCCAGCTGGACGCGCTCTGCTTCCAGCTGGGCGAGAGCTTGGACGACGAGGAGCTGGCCGCCGCGGCCGCCAGTCTCGCCGACCCGGCCACGGGGCTCATCCACTTTGCCACCTTCTTGCCCTGGTGGGTCAGCGAGTGAGGGAGGACTCCGTGACTCACCATCCGAGACAGAACTCGAACTCGAACGCGACGCCTTGACGACGGGAAATACACCACCACAGGCACTGGGCTCGTGCCCATTGCCAACCCGCCATCGCTGTGGTCTTTGACGTCCTATGAAGTACGAGTACTCGTCTCTGGATGCCCCCCTACGTCTCCCTTTGTCTACTTCGCTGGCTGTTTGGCTGGCTGCTTGGCTGGAGACACCCCGGCCGCGACGGCCAGCGTCTGCGTGACCACTCCACGCACTCGAAGCGCTCGAGCGATGAGCTCTCGACGCTTGGCTCGCGAGTGGAGCAGCAGGTGCCGCTCGTGCAGCCGCCGCAGCTTCTCGGGCGCCTGCTCCAGCTCCGGGTTCTCGGCCAAGTCGACCACACGCAGACTGGGCAGCAGCTCGACCACACCAGGCGCAATTACACGCAGCCGGTTCTGGGCCAGCCGCAGCACCTGCAGCCGTGGCAAGCCCACTCCAGCCAGCAGGTCATCGTCTTCGTCCCAGGCCAGCGCCTCCAGCAGGTTCCCTCGCGCGTCCAGCTCTTCCAGGGCGTCCAGACCCGCGAACACGGCGCCCGGGAGTTCGCAAAGGCGGTTGTGCGCCACGTTGAGTCGCTGGAGGTGCCGCAACCCGCCGAGGACATTCGGGTCGAGTGTCTCCAGGGCGTTCTCGGCCACGTTGAGCGTCACGAGGTGCGGGAAAGCGCGTGCCAAGCCAACAGGCAGCGTCTGCAGTGCGTTGCGGCGCACGTTGAGCTGCCGCAGCCTTGGGAGGCGCTCGACCAGCTCCGAGAGCGGTGGGAAGACCTCGAGTCCGAGGTTCGAGAGGTCCAGCATCGTGCCGCCGGACGTCGCGATGCTGGCGGCGTACCGCTGCTCCAGCAGCTGCTGCGTCACTGGGATGGAGCCGTCGGCGGCCTCCGGCTGCTGCTCGCTCTGCTCCGGGCTCTTGGCGCTCATGGGGGCGTGTGTGGATGTCGTGGGGAGGCTGCGAGCTCGCCTCTGCGCTCTACGCTCTATTATTTATAGTGGAGAAGCGAGGACGTCGGCATCAGAGTCCTTGTTCTGTCACAGCGTCTTGCGGAACCGCACGAGCGTGAAGGAGCCACTGCGAGTGGACGCAGCCGCTGGCTGCGGCAGCTCTTGATAGCCCAGCGCTCGGTACAGCGCCTGTGCTGCCGTCATTGTGGCGATGGTTTCGAGGCGGATCGCACGGTAGACGCCGCTGTGGACGGCCAACTGCTCGGCCACACGCACAAGAGCCGAGGCCAGACCGTGACGTCGGAAGGCGGACGCCACGCTCACGCGACAGAGCTCAGCCGTCTGCGGATCGCCGTGCACGGGCTTGAGCCCCACGCAGCCCACGACAAGGCCGCCGACCTCAGCGACCCAGAAGCCGCTGGCCTGGCCTCGCTGCGGCCGCTGGAAGGCGAGCTGCACGTCGGCCATGTCGCCTGCGGGTCCACGCAGTCGGTTGGCCACGAACTGCCGTACAGCGCGAGAACCGGCCGCGAATTCCAGGTGGGAGCGCTCAAAGAGCTCTCGAGCCGCGTCCAGGTCTCCCGGTGTGAAGGATCGCACGATGGCGATCGTAGCGTCCGGTTGGCGCAGCGGTGCGGCGCTCGCGGCCACTAGAAGCCGGTGGTTTTGCTCTGGAGGCACGACCCGCGACGTCCAGCACGAGGTTTCGTCCCCGTTGGCCACCAGGTAGAGCGCGTAGTGCGCGTTGCTGAGCGTCCAGTCGGCGAACTCGTCGAAGGGCTCGAGCGCCGCCAGCCGACGGCGCTCGCCGGGGCTCGTGCACACCGCGAAGACGCTGTTCATGTCTAGGATGCGGCAGCTCTGCCAACGCGCCATGGACACCAGGCGACGCGCATGGTCGCTGGCCAACTGGAAGCCTCGTGCGCCGCGGAGAGTGCAGCCTTTCACGGCGAAGTAGCGCTGGAGTGTGGCTCCAAAGGCGTCCGTGTCCGAGCTTGCTGGTTCCTGGGCCTCGTCGGCTTGAACACGCTCGTCTTTGTCGTCCGTGTGAAGGCCGATGGGGTCGTAGAGCGCCATGGAGCCGCACGGGAACGCCTGTGAGAACCAGTGCAGCAGCATTGTGCCCTTGTCCGGGGCCAAATACGACTGCGGTGGACAATACAGAGCACTGTGAGGCATAGGAATGGCACGACGAGACGGTGGAGAGTTGAACGAGGTGCCTACCACGACGCATTCGGCCAGGACAAGCGTGGGGAGGCTCCGGTTGACGTTGGCGGCGGCCAGCACGGCGTCTAGACGCTCCAAGTCCCCGAGATCGCAGGCGAGAAGCGAGTACGTGGCCTCGGACGTCGACGACACGCGACATTGCCACGCCACCTCCGCATTGGGAGGCGAGAGCTGCACCGCCTTTGCTGTGGGGAACAGTCCTTGGCGAACGAGGTCGTCGTTTAGCAGCCGCGTCTTGGCGGCCACAATGTCCTGGCAATCCACCTCGACAAAGTGCAGCTTGGTGGCTTGGCGTTGCTGCTGCAGACGGAAGAAGAGCGTGTCGAAGCCCGCGCCCAGCGACACGATGTTCACGTTTGTTCCAGCGATGGCGGCATCTGTAGGGATGACAATACACAAGGAAGAAGACGTCATGTGAGTCGTCATGGAGCGGATACAGAGCGTACGGGCGACTGGAGGAGCCGTACGCTGCTCCAGGAAGAGCTCCACGCAGCGTGTGACGGCCGCGTGGCGCAGGTAGTAGCCGCGGTGGATCTACAGCGCAGCAGGAAGCGCGGGTTAGTACGGACATGTTTGCCGCTACGGCTCGAGCTCGTTCAAGCGTGTGGTCTACCAGTGGGATGCGGCGCGTGGGCTTATCCACGAAGAAACGCAGAAAGTCGTCCTGGAAGTACTGCTGCGTCACCGCCGAGCTTTGTTTGCCGCGAGCGCCGCAAGAAACAGCAAGAGAACAGATGCGCCGCATGTCAGCACTACTCGGAGCCACCCTGTGCGCTACAGGGCACCGCAGACAACGAGCGACGCCGCAATACGCAGCCAGCACGCATGCGCAACGCACAGCTTGCACTTGACGGCGTCAAAGGCCGTCTCCGTGACGTTATGGTCGCTCGTGCCGCGCCACTCGGCCGACGCCATCTTGCTCATCGTCGTCGCCATCAATCCGCAAGTTCCGTACCCAAGTACCGGACTAATCAACCGGTGGATACTGATGAAAACCGGTATACCGCTTCGTCCGCTCATCGAACCCGTGGTTGAAGAACGGAGAGCTCATTTGCAGATTGACCGTGCAACACGCACGTGGAGCTCCTCGCCGTCGTTCTCCCCCGCCTTCCTGCCATGAGCGAAGCCCCCGCGCCGCTGTCGACGCCCGAGAGCATCGAGGCGTCTGTGCGTGGCCTGCGCGCCAGCTTCCGCGCGGGCGCCACGCGCGAGCTGGCCACGCGGCTGCAGCAGCTCCGGCAACTGCGGCGGCTGCTGGCGGAGAACACGCGCGAGCTGCAGGACGCGCTGTACCATGACCTGCGCAAGCCGCCGGCCGAGACGCTCATCGCGGAGCTGGCGCCGCTCAAGGCCGAGCTGGCGCTGCACGAGGAGGAGCTGGAGGGCTGGGCCGCGCCCGAGCGCGTGTGGACCAACGTGGCCAACCTGCCCGGCCGCTCATACGTGCAGCGCGAGCCGCTGGGCGTCGTGTGCGTCGTGGGCACGTGGAATTACCCCGTGCAGCTGGCCCTGTGGCCGCTCATCGGCGCGCTGAGCGCTGGCAACTGCGTGCTACTGCGGCTGCCAGCCCACGACTCGTGCGCACACACGTGCGAGTTGCTCTTGCGGCTCGTAAAGGCGTATTTGGACCCGCGTGTCGTACAGGTGGTGCACGGCGGCATCCCGGCCACGCAGGCCACGCTCACGCACCGCTTCGACCTCATCCTGTGCACTGGCGGGCTCACCATCGGCAAGATCGTGGCGCAAGCCGCCGCCAAGACGCTCACGCCCACCATTCTGGAGCTGGGCGGCAAGTCGCCCGCGATCGTGGACGACACGTGCGACTTGGCCGTCACGGCGCGGCGCCTCACGTGGGCCGCCTTTATGAACGCCGGCCAGACGTGTCTGCGGCCGGACTACGTACTGGTCAGCCACCGCATCGGCGACGCGCTCGTGGCGGCGCTGCAGCAGGAGATGACGGCCTTCTTCGGCCATGACGCGCAGCAGAGCAAGTCGTACGGCCGACTCATCTCGGAGCCCTTCTTCGACCGCATGCACGCCTTTCTCGAGCAGGACGCCGCCTTTGTCGCCGCGGGAGGCGCCACGGACCGAGAGGACAAGTTCGT
The DNA here is from genome assembly GCA_023338205.1 of Halophytophthora polymorphica. NCBI lineage: Eukaryota > Oomycota > Peronosporomycetes > Peronosporales > Peronosporaceae > Halophytophthora > Halophytophthora polymorphica. The sequence goes on along the minus strand of JAADYJ010000153.1, from coordinate 23,737 downwards.
GGCGCCCACGCTGCTCAATTTCAAGACGGATCGCGCCGCCTTCGACGCGAGCGCCGTCATGCAGGAGGAAGTCTTCGGCCCACTGCTGCCCGTGTACTACTACGACACGCTGGACGAGGCGCTGGAGCTCGTGCAGGATCGCGAGAAGCCTCTAGCGCTCTACTTGTACTCGTCCGACTCGCAGACACGTACGCGGGTCTTGAGCGAGACTAGCTCCGGCAGCGCTTGCGTGAACGACAGCATCATGCAGTCCGTGAACCTGAACCTGCCGTTCGGCGGCGTGGGCAACTCGGGCATGGGCGCGTATCACGGCAAGCACTCGTTCGACGCCTTCTCGCACAAGAAGAGTGTGCTGGTCAAGTACGCGCTGCTGGACGCGCCGCAGAGGTACATGCCGTACACGGCGTCGGGGCTCAAGCTCGTGCTGCTGCTGCTCAAGCCCATCCCGAGCTGGCTCGTGGCACTGCTGGCCTACGCCGTCATCTCCTTCGTGTTTGTGGTGCTGGCCTTCCTCCTGCAGATCTACAGGGGCACGGAACTGGACGGGTAAGTGGTCTGGCGACCACAGATTGCTTGCTGTATACATTCACTGCAATGGACGTCTTGATCTGGAGCCTGCCGGCAGTCTCCCTCCACTCGCCAAGGCCAACGCCCAACGCCCAAACGCCCGACGGACCCAGGGTCGCGGGCCACACGCGGGATGAATAAGTTAGACGCTCTTGGAGGCGCTGAGCTGGAGCGCCAGACGCGTCCGCAGCACTGACGGCTGCTGCAGAGAGCTCCGCTCCTAAGGCGTTGCGCCACGGCAAACACGGGAGAATGGTGGCCATTGGCGTGAGAAGACAAGGTCCATGAGCACGCACACAGTTCGAAGTTGTAGCACGAGAACAAGAACGCGTACCTCCTCGTTCAAGAGCGCTCGGGGCTTCAGTGGACTGTCCTCCATGGCGGTGTCGATCGCCGTCTTGGGGCGCTTCATCGCCTGCTCCACCTGGACACCACCGCCCACCGTAGCAGACACGACGAGTGAGTCCAACCGCACTGCGATGCCGAGTCTGCAGCACGACAACGCAGTGCGCAGGGCGTCCACGTACAATGTGGATGGTCTCGGTCGTCTGGCCCATGACCTGCGAAAGCTTCGCGCTCGTACTCGCAATGGTCTCCGTCGTCTACGCGCATCCCGACCAGACAAATGGCCACAGCGAGTAGTGAGCACGTGGAGTCACAGTGCGAGCAGGTGCGCGTCACGTCTGCACGAGAACCCACCCACCTTTTCATACGTCTCCTTGAGAGTGGCGAGCTGCTCGGGCGTGAGCTCAGCCCCGTAGTCGTCCGCTGGCTCCGGTGCGCTGTTCCACGCGCGACAATACCACGAAGATTAGCACCTTGGCATGCATGCACCGCGTGTTACCAAGCCCACCCGAGCGAAGCTGCAGCAGATGGCCGCCACTCACGTCAGCAGGACGTCCGCGTGGCGCTTGCGTGCGTTTGCGAGCTCGTGACGCGCAGTAGCTGCTGCCATGCGAGGGACCTGCACAAAACACGAGCACGCCACCACGACCGACCGTCATGTGAGTGCACACACCGCACCACTAGTCCCAGCCCCGCCAGACCAGCCTCCTTACGCGTTCGCGCAGTTTCTTGACGGCCACCTCCTTCTTCTTGAGCTTGGCCTCCAGCTCGGCGATCTTGGCGGCCGTCTTGGGGTCCAGTGGCTCCGTTTCGTCTGTCCTCCACCAGCACCCGCCACGTCGTGAGCACCGCATTCAATAACAAGAGCATTCACCTTCTCCTCACCCTGAGAGACCGGAGGGGACAAGCCAGCGTACCTTTCTCCACGGGGTTGTACTTGCGTAGCGCCGCCGCGAACACGTTGGCGCAGATGTCACTCACGTGGGCACGGAAGACCTCCTTCTGCGCCGTCGACGCTGAGCCGCACTCCTGCAGCACGGCCGTCGTCATCTTCTCGCCGCACATGCGCTGCGCCTCCTTCAGCTCCTCGAACGAGTAGCGCACGACCGGCTCCTCCACAGGCACCACTGGCTCCGGAACAGCCACAGGTGCAGCCGCAGTCGTTTGCTCTTCCACGGCTGGCGTAACTTCAGTCGGTGCGACCTCCGCTACAGGCACAACACCTTTAGCCCGCTCCTCCGTCTCTTCCTCCATCTCCGTCGCCGTCGCCGTCGCAGTCACAAGGGGCTCCTCTTCCATGGGAACCACAGTCTCCACGGGTTCTGCTCTCTTCTCCGGACTCGTGGACGTCACCTTCATCTCCCCCATCTCCGCATCGTCCCCCGCCGTCTCCGCCTCCTTCTCCTGTGCCTCTTTCTCCTTCGGCTCCACTGCCACAACAGGGGCTTCCTCCGTCTCCTCGGCCTTCTTCTCCTCCTCCATCTCTTCGTCCTTTTCATCCATGGCCACAGCGGCCGAGGCCTCCTTCTCCCCTGCTTCCGCGTCCTTTCCCTGCGTAGGGACAGACGCCACTGGCTCCACTGAAAGTGGCTCCACTTCACTTTCCCTCGCTGATTCCGCTTCGATCTCCATCGCTGGCTCCGCTTCCGTCTCGACTCCCGTTCCAGTCGCTGAAGGCTCCACTTCCATCTCCTCCGAGGACGCAGCAGACGCCACCGCAGTCTCCGTCGCCGACGGAACCGGCGTAGGCTCCGCTTTCACCTCCCAGGAAGCCGGAGTGATCTCCGCCTCGCCTTGATTCGCCGCCGCCACTGCAGGAGACTCCGCTTCCGCCTCCGTTGCCACTGCAGCAGCAATTGTGGCAGTCTCCGCGTCGCCCTCCCTACCGACGCTCTCTTTCGTCTCCTCCAGAGCCAGAGCTGCCTCGCTCGCCTCCTCTGGTGCCGTGGCCGCCGCCACTTGCATGTCTGCAGAAGACATGGCCGACTCCACGTCCATATCCGACGAGGACTTGGCCACGTTCATCGCCAAGAGAGAAGTGTCCACCCCAGTGCGCGTGCCCCCCTCTGGGTCGTCTGCAGCAGGTTCTGCTTCCGTTGTGGGCGCGTCCACGACCGCCTCCGGCTCCACGGCCTTCTCCGTGGCCTGCTCAATCGCGTGCTCCGCCACCTTCTCCGTCACTTGGTCCACCGCCTGCTCCGCCAATTCCTCTGAAACCTGGTCCATCGCCAGCTGCGCGAAATTCGCTTCCTCTCGCGCCTGCTCTTCTTCCGCCGGCGCCGGCGCTGGATCCGCCTGCAGGCGCGGCAGCCTCCGCGGTTCTGCGCCGTCACCTCCCTGCATTTCCGCGGTTTGCTGCCCGCAATTCAAAAAGTGCCCGGAAGTATTTCCCAACCCGACGTTGATTGGACAAAAACCTCGTTTGCGAGCGCCGACGACCGGTACCGGTAGTACCGGTAGTACCGGTATTGCCGAGACTCCCAACGTGGCAGAAGCGAGAGCACGTCCGACGTGACGAAGCGAAAGCGCCAGCGTCGTCTCGGATCCCCCGGGGCTGTGCATCCGCCACCGCCGCCGCCGCCTGCTGCGCTGTAGCGCGCGTGGGGCCCGCGTCGCACTCGACGAGACGCTCGCGCGCACCGCCAGCCGAACGACTACCGGTTGCGACGAGAATGAGGCGCTCGGATGAAGCTTCGGCCGTGGGCGGGCACGCGGGCGACGCACCGCCCAGTGCGCTGGACGCCGCTGGCCCAAGCGACTCTGCGGCGCCGCCTGGCGACGGCAGCACGCCCGGCAGCAGCGACGGCGCGGGTGGCGTGCTGCTGCTGGGCAAGCTCATGCGGCGGCACCGGCGCTTCCTGACGTGGAAGTGGCGCGACTTTGTGCTCGAGCGCTCGCGGCTGCAGTACTTTAGCGAGAAGGGCAACCGCAAGGGCGACGTGCCGCTCTCGCCCACGACGCCCATTACCATCCGCATGTGCAGCGAGCCCAAGCCGTTCGGCTTCCTGCTCTTCATCAAGGACCGCAAGCTCACGCTGGCGGCCTCGAGCGAGCGCGAGCGGCGCCAGTGGATCGACGTCTTCTGCGACGTCTTCCACGCCATCGTGGAGCAGGCGCCGGCAGACAGCAAGGCCGAGCGACGCGAGCGGCCTACTTTCCTGCCTATCCCGGACATTAACAAGGACGGCGACGACCACAACAGCAGCGCCAGCAACCTGCTTTCGCACCAGCAGAGCGCGTCCGTGGGCACTCAGCGCCAGAGCGACGCGGACGACGACGACGGCCAGAGCACACCCGTGATGACACCGGAGCTGCTCGAGAGCTTCCACGCGCCGTCGTCCATGGAGCGCGCGTCCTACGGCATGGACGTGATCCCCATCTTGGAGTCGCGCATGACGTACGGCCCGCTCAAGGAGGTCTACTCGCGCGTCACGTTCCCGCCCAGTCTGGCCAACGGCGACCTGCTCGTTGGCGTGGGGCCCATTGTACGACGCATGGGCTGGACGGACGAGCGCATCCTGGCCGTGGGGCTCTACATTGACCCGGAGCGGGCCGCGGACGAGCTGCGCGCCTTGGACGGCCGCACGGCCAAGAGTCTGCACGGCGACCAGCAGTTCTACGACCAGCTGCTCTTCCACACGACGTTCCGGCGCAGCTTCGTGGTCACGGCGCGCAAGCGCGTGTCCAAGTCGGTGCTCTCGGCGCTGCTGCACGACGAGCTCGCGCCGCGCATGGGCCCGCACGCCGACGCGCTGCAGACCTTCCTGGGCTTCCTGGACAAGTCGCTCAAGAAAGCCGAGTCCATGGTGCTGCGCGTGCACGAGGACGGCCGCTTGGAGTTCCGCCTGCGCGGCCAGCTCTACCCGCCCATCGCGTCGCGCGCGCTCGGCAAGTGCGTGCAGGCGCTCTTCTTCGACAGCCACGCCATCCAGCACGACGCCAAGCGCGGGCTCGTGGAGCGCCTGCCGTCGCTCTGGGGCGGCGAGGTGCTGGACGCGCAGGACGAGATCTTTGGCAGTCTGCGCGGCAAGATCGCGGCCTTGGACAGCGACGACGACGACGACGACGACGCGCTCGAGCTGGACGACGACGACGAGGACGACAGCGACGACAGCGAGGCCGAGGACCTCTTTGGCATCGCCGAGCTGGACGACGAGGACAGCGACGCGGAGCTCGAGCGACGAGCACAGGACGGCGACGACGAGGAGGACAAGGCCGGCGCTCGCCGTCGCAGTCGCAGTCGCACCAGAAGCCGCCACGTGCACGCGCGGCGGGCGTCCACGCACGACGAGTGGGCGGAGCAGGACGAGAAGGAGCTGGAGCTCCTGCGGCGCGAGAGCCGCAGCCTCATGGTGCACTTCGGGCCGTTGCTGGACCCGGACTCGAGCGCCGTGTTCAGCGGCGACCTGCTGGTGGACGGCAGCGCGCTGCTGGGCACGTGGTCGCAGCAGTTCTCGCTCTCGCCGGCCCAGTTGGACGCGCCGCACGACGCGCAGAGCTTCCGCTACACGCTGGGGCTCTACGTGGACCCTGGCGCCGGGAGCGACGCGCTGCTCAAGTACAAGGGCCTCTCCATCGGCAGCGTGGTCCAGGACAGCAACTTTGCGCAGCGGTTCGCGGCGGGCGCCTTCACGAAGCACCTGGTGCTCAAGGTGGACGCCAAGATGGCGCTGCGGACGCTGCTCGAGTACTTGGACGCGCGGCTGCTCGCGCTGCTCGTGTCGCTGGACGAAGAGCGCGCGCAGACGCCCGCGGGGCTCGTGGCGCTCTGGGACGCCGCGCACGCGCACGCGCACGCGCGCGAGCAGCCGCTGGAGCTCACGCCCAAGGACGAGCTGCGCTTCTCCATCGCGGCCGACGGCGCCATGACGATGCGCGTCAGGAAGCGCGGCGGGGCCGCCAAGGAGGACAAGAAGACGTCCGCCTCGGCGTCGCCCGGCGACGAGTCCACCGCCTCGGTCCCGTCCAGTGCAATGGGCGAGAGGACGACGGTGGACACTAGCGGCGCGGCCGGTACCAAGGACGCGGGCGGCGGGGCGGCGGGCTCCAAGGCGACGTCCTCCGCGACGCTGCCGAGCGAGAGCGAGCTGGCGCTGCCGCCGCCGCCCTTCATGCTGGCGTTCCAGAGCCTGTTCTACGGCTTCCACGCCATGGAGCCGTCCGCGCGCACGCAGCTGCTGCAGCGCCTGCCCAACCTGCTGGACGCGGCGCGCGACGACCTCGAGCACACGTACCACGACGAGATCGTGGCGCTCAAGGAGAACTACAAGCGGCAGAAGCCCGAGAACCGCGTCAAGGTGGGCTACCTGCTCGTGGCGCTCGAGAAGCGCAAGATGCAGAAGAAGGCCGACAAGCGCGGCGCCAAGGAGCCCACGCTGGTGGCCTCGCGCTGGGCCAAGCGCTGGTGCCGCCTGGACGGCACGCTCTTCTCGTACTACTCGCACAAGCGCTCGCGCAAGTACCGCGACATGATGGAGCTCACGCGCTGCGCCGTGGCCGAGATCACGTCCGCGGACACGACGCCCGAGCTCGCGCGCTTTGCGTGGGAGCAGGGCGACGGCGCCAGCATCCGCATCGCCATCGTCAAGCCCAACGGCGAGACGCTGGCGCTGCGCACCGAGAGCATCTACGAGGGCGAGGAGTGGCTCGAGTCGCTCATCGACGCCAGCAACGTGCGGCGCGGAGACGGCCCCTGGGACGCCCCCGGGACGCACCTGCGGCGTCGCAGCAGCAGTCGCGGGCTGTTGGGGCCCTCGGGGGCGCCAGGCGCCTCTGGCCACGCCGAGCGACGCGCCAGCGGGGACGACGAGGCGCTGGCGTCGCAGCAGCCGCATGCGGACGTCGTGGCGGGAGACGAGGAAGACGAGGAAGACGAGGAAGACGTGGCGGAGCTGGCGGAGCTGGAGGACGAGCACAAGGACGGCTCGCTGCTGGCCTGGGTGCAGGAGGACGCCCGCCACGCGGTCATTGCGGCGCTGCTGCTCGTGGTCGTGTGGATGGCCTCCGTGCTGCAGAGCCACAAGATGGCCGAGTTGGCCCGCGGCCAGTTGCCGTGAGTCGAAAGCGACAGCGAGTGCGAGGAAGGAGGTGGTGGTGCGATTAAATACATGGAGGACGCGTGGGCCTCGAGTCTTAGGCGAAGTACTGCGGCTGGCGGTAGCCGTGGAGCTGCGGGTCGTAGGCTGCGCGCGTCGGTGGCGCGGCCCAGAGCGCGTCGCGCCCGAGAGAAGGCGTCGGCGCGGCCTGCAAGCGCCGCTGCCACAGACTGTCGCCGCGTGGAGCGTCTGTGGGAGTGGCGGGCCCGTTCGTGGCGCAGGAGCAGCGGCCGCCTGGCGCGTCGTGCAGCGGCGGCAGCTCCACGAAGGCCTCGGGCGACGCCGAGAAGTCGAAGGCGTTCAGGGCCACGGCGTCGGCGTCGGCGAGCCAGTCGCTGTCCTGCTGGTTGCTCTGCTCGTGTCGCCACTTGGCCGGGATCTTGCGCGTGCGGCCGTTCTCCACGTCGAGAGCCTCCGCCTGCTGCTGCTGCGGCGGCTGTACGCGCTGCAGGCGGCAGAGCTTGCGGCTGCGCGCGCGGAAGCGCTCGATCTCGGACGCGTCCTCGGTGCGCGCGGCCACGGCCACGCCCGAGGGCGCCAGCGGCGCGGGGAAGAACTGGAACATGGCGTGCCAGTTGCGCAATGCGCACGGCCAAAGGGGCGCGCGGGGCCGGAGCTGCAGACGCTCGAGGTCTAAATACGGGCGGCGGGCGCTGCGACGGAGCGAGCGCGGCGCCGGCAGCGAATGCGGCGCTGCAACCGACGCGTCGACTTGGCGGCGGATGTGCGAGTGCTGCAGACGGCGGCGCTTGGCCCGCACACGCCGTGACGCCGTGACGCCGTGACGAGGTGACGAGGCGCCGGAGACCGGAGACCGTAGACCGGCGGCAGACGCGCTCGAGGTGTGGCTTGCGCGTGTGGTCGTCGCCCAGCTGCGGCCAGCGCAGCCAGCGCCTGCCCCGGCGCCACAGACCTGGATGCATGTGGCCAGATGCGCCGCGAACATGCCGCGGAGTCGGCGTGGGAGGGCGGACGAAAGCGGCGTGCGCGCGGATGATTGGCCAATTTAGCGAGCGACACGAGGCGCAGCGCGCCAATCACAGAGGGGAACGCTCGCGCGTCACGTGGCACGAGGCGCGGGCGCCAGTATACCGGTTGCCGCGTGGCGCGTCATTGGGCGGAAGTGGCCAATCAGAAGGCTCGATCTGGCCGCGGTAGCGCCGGGGAGAGTACCGGTAGGCCGGAACTTGAAGTTGGTGCGAGTGAGACGGGGCTAGGTCACATGGCTACATTGATGGTTGGAGGGGCGGTGCTCTTCTGCTCTCTTTCTCCGCAGTCATTGACCCACTCAACAGATCGCTCACTTGCGTGAAGTCGAGGGCTCCTCCAGCCTTAACGGCCCGGAGAGCTCAGTACCACAGCGCCTTGTTCCAGAAGAGGCTCTTCTCGTTGGCCAGGTCGTCCTTGGCGAGCGTGAAGGTGTCGTTGGAACACGATCTGCGTGCCCGGGACCGAGTGGTTGCCATATTGCGGCCAGTACAGCTTGTCGTTGGGACACGTGGTGTTCGGGTCGCCCGTCATCACAAAGGAAAGTAGGTACTTCTGTTTCATGATGGCGATAGTCAAGTTCACGGACGACGACGAGTCACCGTCCATGCCGCCGCCGCCCATGGAGCTGCCGGACATGTCGCCCACGCCGTTGTCCACAGCGTCAACGTCGTCCATCGAAGCAGCCGAGGTCGACGAGTAGTGCGAGCTGGCGACGTCCTCGGTGGCAGAACTTTCCTCGTCGTACGACCCGTCCGCCAAATTGCGGTAGCTGCTCGTCGACGTTGACGGCATGTACGTGCTGTACCAGTAGTAGGACTGGTCCGTACCGTGCGCAGCCATGTCGAGCGCCACCTCGGCGTTCCAGGTGGCGTTGAGTAGCGCCTGCGTGAGCGCTAGGTTCTTGCCCGTGAGGTCCAGCGACTGCTTCATGTCGGCGAAGCGGAGACCGACGCTGGTGTAGTCCTCCTCGGGGTACAGCACCAGTAGGTGCGTGCGTTGCAGAGCGAATCAAAGAGTGAACTACTGAGTTGGTTTGGCGTTGGCGCCAGGGTGTCTCGCGACCAGTGCTTGATGGAGAGTGGCCAAGGGAGGCGCTCAAAGTGGTTCATTGTGCTCGAGAGTCGATAGCGACAAGGAGACGAGCAGGACTCAAGCGCACGAGCGTATGACACTGAGACGTGGGTGTGCTCAGGAACGTATGTGATGCAGGACTTGGACTGGCGTAGACGTTTGTCGATAGTAATTGGGACGATAAGCGGTCGCTTTCCGCTTGTGCCCACGGAGAGAGGACTTGCACCCAGCTCGGCCGGATGTGGCTGGAATATAGGCGATGAGAGACAGCGAGTGGCTTGGACGGATGATTCAGCTCCCGTATTTACCCTCGAAATATGCTGCTGTACGTGATCTCAAGGTGGCGATTCCCACTATGTGCAGCCGCGGACGGGACGCACTTCTAATGCGCCCAGACACTCGCGTTCGTGCAGTCGGGTCAAGACTGCTGGTTGCAGCTCGGCTTGGAGCTCATAGATCAGTTGGGCTCCTGTTGGTCGCGCGTGGCGACACTGCGCCAAAACAGCAGATCGGCCAACAGGCTGACGACAGTGAAGGCTAGCTGTCGCACTTGATCGCATGCTGCACTAACGCCAACAAGCACGCATCTCTCAGGTATCGTAGGGCATTGGCAGTGCGGGCTGTGCGCCATCGTGTCTGCGTCAGGAATTCATGGTGAAGGAGACCTCTTCGGCTTCTGCGACGCTGGGGTCTACGCTTGCTTCACGCGTTGGGATTAAAAAGGTTGGCCTTGCATCCTGTACCTGGCTTTCAGCTCGATGACTGCTCAACTGCGCAATATATCTCCTGCTGCTCACTGCATCTTGCAGCCAGCATTCGCTCCGCCCCGTATGAGCCTCGTGGAATGATGGCGAAGGCTGCGGGAACCTAACGGAGCTGCTTCTTGTAGACTGGTGGGTGACTGTCGTTGAATTCAGCAACACCACTCGGGTGACTGGAAAGCTCACCCCACCAAGCGGAAGAGCATTTACATCGTACCGGTGGAAGACCCAACCGAGCACTACCACAGGTCAATACCGGAAACTTGCGCAGACACGGTAAAGGCTCTGCATGTCGAGGAAAACACGGTTGCAGCATGTGAAGATCTTTGCTCAGCCCAGACCGAGAGCGAACAGCGTTCGGCAGTACTAGTAGACTCTGCAAGCCCATTACTGCCGCGAGGTTTAGAGGCCGTCGGGGACTCTTGTCCAGACCGCTCGAGCAACAGGTGGCGGATACCTTCCGGCACCGTGTCGTTTGATGTCCACGACGGGCTCATGGGAACTCAAAGCACAGAGCTCCGTCCCCAGTGCTGTGCATTGTTCTACAGGCTTGATCTCAATGTCCCCGAGCCACAGGAGCCGCCAAGCCTATTCCTGTAAGGACATGATCGACTCTGAGGTTAGAAAATTACGTTGAGCGGTTTATGCTATATAATGGGTACTATGGTCCCAGTTCCTATGCGTTTGAACAGGTTCGTGCTAGAACGACCAGGGTCTTGAAGTGAAAGTTGCTCGGCTTGGCCTAGAAATAGATTGGACGACGCACTGCCCTTACGTTACACAGGAGCATGCGTGCTTACTCACTGCGGTAATCCACACCGCTTAGATCCGTTTTCTCGGAGCGTGTTATTTTTGGCGCGGCCGACCTCCATCTCTCGATAAGGTGGTTGATCCCGTATTTTCCAAGCCGTTCAATTTGTAGTTCATGAACCTCTTACAATACATACCCCGTGGATACCGATCCGATCACACGTTTGTGACGGCTTGCTCGTTATTTGCTCCTTCAAAGAAAGCGCCAGGGAAGTCAAAGCCAAAAAGCCAAAAGCCGCCGCCATTCCCCCAAGAGCTCCGAGGTGATCAGCTCCAGCTCCACGTACGTCTAACACCGCCGCCCGCGCGACACAGCAGCAGCAGCCATGCACGGCAACAACCCCTTCCAGGTACGGTTGCGCCGCCGCGTCCGCCGTTCTCACGCTCGCCGTGTCGGTGTCAACGCGGCCGTGAACGGCGACTACGCAGTCGTTGTGACTTGGTATCGAGAGTAACCCGCACTTTGGCTGGTGACTCTCGCTCTCTTGCCTACCGGCCGACGTGCAGGACCCCTCTGTGCTGAATGCCGCCTCTCCATCTGGCGGTGTTGGGGTGCGTTGGCTAGCCAGCTCATGTTTGTGTCAGGCCGACTTCCATCGGAGCCAGAAGCGCATGTTGCTGACCGAAAGACGTGCTGTGCTGTGTGTGACCTCGTTTCCGAGCGTAGAAGATGTCGGCCATGCCGCCTCCGGCCCCAGTGGCACCTGTGGCTCCTCCGATGCAGTACCAGCAAAGTGCGGCGGGTTATGGCGCGCAGCAGCAGGGTCTACCTCAGCAGGCCACACAGCAGAACCTCATGGACGAGATCGGCGCCTCGTACGTCGAGGGAGCTGTGGATATCTCTGCTGTGTGCCAACTGGATACACGTAGACCACTGTGCTTACTGCTATGATGGTGTACGCGTACTCGTGAGTAGTATCAAGGCGACCAACAGCGAGACAATTATCCGCGTCATGCGCGGAGTGAACCTTGTGCTGGCCGCGGCCACCATCACGGTGGGCGTGCTGGCGTGGCTCTTTGGTCACGTCACTTCTTTCCAGAAGGTCATTGCCGGCATCTACGTCGTGTACGTCTCCCCACCAAGCAATACGCGTCGCTGTTACTGCCATCGAGCCCGTTCTGTAGCACTATGCGGACTGCAGCGCTCATGATACGATGGTTTCTTGGGTATTTGCTGGTGTGCAGACTATTCGGCGTGCTGCTGCTGGCCTTCGAGCTGCGCACGGACAAGATGGACGTCATATTCCGCGCCAACTTTGGCTTCATGTATGGCAACCGGACGCGCACCATCTTCCTGCTCTTGTGAGTCCGCCTTCACCGCTATCCAGCGTCACTCTCTGTCGTATCTACGGTTGGTCCGATGCGCTAACGTGTGGCTCAATGGCGCTCTCTCCGTCCCAGCATCGCGATCTGGCCGCTGTCGCTGGGCAACTTCTGGCTGACCATCCTGGACGCGTTGCTGCTCTTCCTCAACGCCTTCTTCAACTACTACGTCATCTCGCAGGTACGGGTGCTGGCTGTCTTCCTGCCGATCTGATGCTGTGTGGCCCAACTCACGTCTCGCGTTGCTGTCTTATTGCGTAGCACCCGGCGTTCTCGCAGGTGCTGGACTCGCACGGTCTGACCCCGGGCCAGCCGGGCTACGTGCCGCAGCAGCCGATCGTGTAGACGGCCGCAGCGCGCTCGTGCGTCGAGAGGCCGGTGGGCCAGGCGACGCAGCCCCCATTCACATCTAGCCAGCTCTATCGCTCCCTTTATTCCATTTCCGCCGTCATTGGCAACGCCACCACCGCCATGAAGGTGTCATAGCATCGTGCTTGTGCTGCTGTGTCTGGAAGCCTGGAGCAGAGGTCCAGTCGTGAGGTTCGGCGACCACCTAGGACGACGTTGGCGTTGATCAACTTGCCGTCGAGATGAGAACCACAGCTCCATTTCGCTCTGCACACACACACACACAGCACTAGGAAGATCACAACACTAAGAGCACGAGCAAGTATGTGCCGCGGAGCACTCGCTGCACTTCCAACACTAAGCTTCGGACCACATTCGAGTCAAGGAGCACCCTTTTTTACTACTCGTGGGTGATTTACACTTGAGGTTTGTATGCCGCTGCGCTAGACTCGGTGTCCGGGCCACTAGTTTTCGCCCGGGCCAAGAAAGGACGGGGCCACAGGAGCCCAAGAAGCGAAGAGCTCTGCAGCCAAGCAAGCAGGCAGGCGAGACGACTCTAGCGTCGCCCCGAGCGCCGTCCAGCCGCGCATACGCGTCGCAGCCGCGCAGGAGACGCCGCAGAGCATGCTGCAGCCGCAGGAGCGCGTGGGGGCGCCGGCGGGCGCCACGACGGCGGCCACGGGCAAGAGCAAGTCGGAGCGCAAGCAGGCGCGGCTGAATCGGCGCAAGATCGCGGCGGCGGCCGAACGCGAGGCCGCAGCGCGCGCCGCCGAGGCCGCGCGCGTGGCCGCCATCAGCCGCAGCCGGTTGCGACGCCTGCCTCCGTGGCTCTCGCCCGACGGCGCGCGGCCGGGCGACGCAGTGCTGGAGGAGCTGCAGCGGCGCCTGAACGCCCCGGCGCGGCCCGTCGCGGCGCGCGTGGGCGCTGAGATGACGCGCTACGCGGCGTACACGCAGCGTGTGGTGGAGGCGGCGCGCGCGCACATCGACGCGGCCATCGCGCACATCGCCACGGGCGTGCAGAAGATCTGGCCCGAGGCCAGCGTACAGTGCTTCGGCTCGTACGCCACGGGCCTCTGGCTGCCGTCCAGCGATGTGGATGTGGTGGTCCTGGGGCTCTCGGGCCACGCAGACCGCGACGTGCCCACGCGCTTCGTGGCCGACGGCGTGCGCGAGCTGGAGCAGCTCGCAAGGCAGTTGCGGCCGCAGCGCACGTGGGTGCAGCGCGTGGACGTGGTGCGAGGCGCCAAGGTGCCCGTGGCCAAGCTCGTGCTGCGGCGCCATGCGCACGAGCAGCAGGGGCGCGAGAGCGAGAGCAAGTCGGCCATCTTGCGGGTCGATATCTCCATTGAGAACGTGCAGACGACGCGCGGCATGGAGGCCAGCGCGCTCGTGCGCGAGTACGTGAAGGAGCTGCCGCGCCTCAAGCCGCTGCTGCTCGTGCTGCGCCAGTTCTTGCGCGAGAAGGCGCTCAACAGCGCCTTCACGGGCGGCCTGAGCTCGTACGCCGTGACGCTGCTGGCCGTCTTCCTCATGGAGATGCAGCGCCAGCACCCGGACGAGGACGAGAGCGACAAGCCAGGCGAAGGCGAGCGAGACGACGACGAGCAGCCCAAGGAGACGCCGGCCGAGCGGGAAGAGCGTCGTCTGGGCCAGTTGCTGCTGGACTTTCTCGAGTACTACGGCCTGAGCTTCGACTACGCCTCCACGGGGCTTTCACTCAAGCGCGAGGCCTTTGGCGCGTACCCGCTGGCGCCGCATCTGTCGTCGGCCAGCGGCATGCCGCTCATGCCGCAGCTCGTGATCGACGACCCCGTGTACGTGAACGGCCAGCACAACGCAGCAGCCGGCGCCTTTGCGCTGGCGCGAGTGGTGGCCGCGCTGGAGAACGCCTACTACGCGCTCCACTTCCACCGGCCCACGCAGTTCACGCCCACGCCGCTGTGCCAGTTGCTGCACTGGTCGGGCCACCAGGTCCGGGACGTGAGTGCAATTGGCGCTGGCGGCGGCGTCAAGACTGCAAAGTGACGAGGTTTCGAGCGTGGAACGGGGCACGCGAGCGAGATAGAGGGACGCGGCTCGGGGACGACACCGGTGCTCCGCGTGTCGAGAGCTCGCTGGGCTAGCAGAGGCGACGAGTGGAGAGTGGGCGTCTTGGCGGCTTCTCTGGCCGCGTCGCGGGCCGCAGACACGCACGACGCACTCGATAGACGCGCTCGAGCCGCCAAGTAGAAGGATGCGTGTGTCTGTGTGTGAGGTGGCGGCCAGAAGACTGTCCGCCGACGTGAACGTGTCGCTGGGCGAGGACCAGTTGTTGGAATAGAAGGCCGTTGGCCCCGTAGTCACGAGTATCGCCAGCAGGGAGGCTCGGCAAGAACGAGATGCAGATGAAGTTCAAGCGGGGAGGAAGGACAAGAGCTGTCATGGGCGGAGAAGGCTCCAAGAAATACGCTTGTTCGCTGTTGCATTGCGAGTCAATGGACAGGAGCTGTTCTATGAAGATGCATCGTGCCAAGTGCAGTCGAACACGCCTTTCGTCCCTCCCTTCGCTCGCCGTGGGCTTCTTGTCCGCGGATCTGGCGCCGCGACTGCGCTGGTCTTCTAGCTGGAGATCTCCTCGGCCGCGGCGGCGGCCTGCTCCTCCATGAGCTTCTGCTGGCGCTCGATCTCCTCGTAGTCAATGTTGGAGAGCACGTAGATGACGAAGAGCGACACGACCGTCATCTTGACGAGCTGCTTGACGTCCTTTAGCGTCATCGCCTTCATGGACGCGATGAAGATCTTGGGCGCGAAAACCAGCAGACAGAGCTGGTCCCAGGCAAAGGCACCCAGCACGTCCAGCGTGAGCAGGCCCGTGAGCAGCCGCGTAAAGCGCGGGTCCGGCATGGGCACGATCTGCAACACCTTGTTGAACAGCGGCATCTGCTCCGTGCAGAGCAGGAAGACGCCGACGATGCTGATGCCCAGCGAGTAGAGCAGCCCCGGGTTGTCCGTCATGGACTTCATGAACGGACGGCCCTTGTAGTTCACGGCGCACACGCTCACCGTCTGCACGCCGTTGATGAGGAAGATTACCGTGCTCATGACCGAGGGCTGGAACTCGCCCGGCTTTGAGTGCGTCACGTCCCCCTCGGGCGTGTACTCCTTCGCCAGGTTGGTCAGGTAGATCATGCAGCCCAGGTGCAGCGCGAACTGGCCCGCCAGACTCGAGAAGAGCGCTGGGTGGAAGATGGACGTCAGAGGACGCACGGGCGAGAGCTTGTCCAGCGGCGTGGCTCGCGACAGCGTGATACTCGCCACCGTAGAGATCATGCCCAGCGCCATCATCTGCGAGTTGGCATACTTGACCTTGTCCAGGTACAGCACCGAGAGCGAGTAGGAGCTGATGAGGCAGTTCACCGCCAGGATCTGGTACATCTGCATAGTCGTCACCAGCGCGCAGCGGCCCTGGCGGATAATGTCCACACAGCCCTTGATGGACGGCGCTCGCGACGTGAAGGGGGACGCGATGGACGCGTCGCCCAGCTTCACCATGGGCAGTTCCCCGTCGTCAAAGTCGTCCATGTACTGCGCCATGGCCGCGTTGTTGGCAAAGTTGGCGAAGCCTTTGGAGCCCGTGCGTTCCGCCTGCATCTTCTTCCGCTCCGCGGCTTCGCGCTTGGCAAAGGCCGCGATGGCCTTCATGCGAGCAAAGGACTCCCCACGAGCCTCCCGGGCGCGCACGTCGGCCTCCATCTCCTCCTGCTTGCGCTTCATGTCGGCGGCGTGCTCCTCCTTCGTCTTCACCTTGAGCTTGGGGTTTTTCTTGACCAGCGCCTGTTGCTTCTTCTTGATCTCCTCCATCTTCTTCTTTTTCTGCTCGCGCAGAATGAGCTCCACGTAGTCTGCCTTCACCTTGCACTGCGCCGTGTTCACGTGCTGCGCCGCCAGCCGCTTCTTGAGAGCTGACACGTGCAGCTTCATCAGGTCTTCGCGCGTGGCCACCGTGGCCTCGTTGCCCTTCTGGAACTTGGATAGCCCCGTGACGCTCTTGTCGGCGTTGGCCGAGCCGAAGCCGCCCAGCAGCGCCACGCCAATGTGCGCCTGCTTGAGTGCACCCACGTCGTTGCCACCGTCGCCGCACATTAGCGTGTGGTGGCCGTGCGTCTTGAGCAGCGTGAGCACCTTCTCTTTCAGTTCCGGCGTCATGCGCGCAAACACGCGCACGTGGTGCAGGTTGGCCCAGATCACGTCGTCCACCTCCCCCGCCGCAGCCAGCGTCTTGCCGTTCACGCACAGGTCGTACTTCTTCACCAGCGCCTTGAGGTCACCGCTGTCGTACGACGCTAACACCGAGTCATCCTCCGCACGCGTCCACTTGAGCGGATCGCTCTCCGAGCCTTCGCTCAGGATCAGCGCCGGCCGCGTGATAATGCCCACCTCCTTGGACACGTGCACGGCTGTAAGCGTGGCGTCGCCCGTGATCATGGACACCTGGTGTGAGCTCTCCTTGAGTTTCGTCAGGATCTCGCCGCTGTCCTTGCGCACGAGGCACTGGAAGACGGCAAAGCCCGCAAACTGCAGCTCGCTCTCGGCCCAGCCGCGCGACTGCTGCGCCACCTCCGCCTCCGACAGCTTTCCGTTGATGTCCTTGTAGCCCATAGCCAGCACGCGCATGCCGCGACGCGCCAGGCTCTGGTACGTGGGCCAGTACCACGACGGGATCGACTCCGGACGCAGCAGCTTGGCCACGGCCTCAGGGCTGCCCTTGACCAGCGAGCGCGTGCGCGTGCCCTTGTCCCCCAGGTGCACTCGGGCCACGACGCTCATGCGCTGCAGCTTGGACGCAAAGTGGTTGCGGTGCAGGATCTGCACGAATACGTCCTTCTGGTTGATGCTCTGGCCCCAGCGGCGCTCGCCTGCGCGTTCCAGGTCCTTCTTGGCCTGGCAGCGACGCGTCGAGGCGTCGTACGAGAAGTCAATGGCGCGGATGGACGCCTCCTCCACCGGGTCGCCCACCATCTTGCCGTCGATCTGCACCAGCGACTGGCAGCCGGCGAGCACGAGCGTCGCGTCCAGGTTGGCCGCGATCATAGGCACGTGGGCCAGCACGTCGTTCTTCGGCGCGGCCACCTTGGCGGCCGTTGTGTCCTCGCACACCACGCCCACGGCCGTGAGTTGGTCCGTGGTGAGCGTGCCCGTCTTATCGAAGAGGCAGATGTCCACCTTGCCGGCCAGCGAGATGCGGAAGGGCTCCGTGCAGAAGATGGAGAGCTTGACCAGGTTGAGCAGCGCCGAGTTGACCGCCATGGCCGTCTGCATGGGCAGCTCCGCCGGGATGACGCTCGTGATGATGAGCACGCAGCGCAGCAGTAGCTCGAAGGTGATCTTGCCCTTCTGCGCAATGCCGTGGCGGAGCACGTAGCCCGACGAGAGCAGCGCGAAGATGAGCAGCAGGAAGGCGAGCCCGTAGGCGTCCCACGAGCTGCCCGTCACCTTGCCGCTCGAGTACTCGATCATGCGCACGAGCTTACCCTGCGACGAGCTGAAGCCTGTGCGCAGCACGTAAGCCACACAGCCATTGTCCGGCGCGTGCGGGATCTTCTTGGCTGAGCTCACAGCCTTGGCCGAGCCGTCCTCACCGCCAGTCACGTTCGCCGTGTCCGCCTGCATGACGGTCGTCCCGCCGAACAGCACGTGCACCTTGTGCGAGGACTTCATGTCGAGCTGGGCCGCCAGGTCCTCCGGACTCATCTTCATGCCGATGGCCTCCTTCATCTGCGGCACGCTCTCTCCAGTCAGCGTGGCCTCGTTCAGGACGGCGGAGCCGTCCAGCAGCAGACAGTCACACGGCACCATGTTGTCGTGGTCGCCCTCCGTCTCGCGCTTGATGGAGAGCACGTCGCCGGGCACCAGCAGGTCCGACTCGAGCTTCTGCCAGCTCTGCGAGCGGTACACGTACACCTCGCGCGCCTTGTTGCCCATGCCGCGCAGCGTCTGCAGGTTCTTGAGCCGACTCATGACCGTAACGCCCTCAAACATGAGGATCATGGCCAGCGTGAAGAGCGAGTACTGCCAGTACTCGTCCAGCATGTAGAGGCAGACGCTGAAGACCTGGAAGACCGTGAGCGGCTCCAGTAGCTGCTGCTTGAACATATCCACGAAGTTGGGCTGCGGGATGCTGAACTCGTTCTTGCCATAGAGGTCCAGCTGCGTCTCGGCGGCGCTCGCGCTCTCGAGACCTCGCGCCTTGCTGTAGAAGGCGATGGGCTCCGTCGTGGGGGCCTTGAGCTTGCGGAAGAGCACGCCGGCCTTGTCCCCGTCTTCCTCCTCTGCCACGTACTTGTGCTTCTGGAAGAAGAAGAAAGGCTGGCCAGCGCTCGAGCCGTCTGCATGCACAGGCCGCTCTACCTCGATGATGCTGCTCTTGCCCTTGAAGGAGCGCGGCACCACCATCACAAAGGTGGCGTCCTTCAGCCGGTTCACGGGCGTGTACTTGATGAAGGCCAACACGCGCACACTCCATACCTGGAAGAGCAGCATGAGTCCGTGCGTGATGACCGTGCCCAGCAGATACAGCAGCGGCACGATGGCCGGCAGGAACGGGTTGGGCAGCGGCGGGCCCTCTTCGTCCTGCTCCAGTAGCGCCGTGTAGTTGATGGTGGACGGCGCCGCGGCTTCACGTACGACGCCCTGCGACAGCATCGACGCCGCCAGTCCGCCGTCCTCGGTCGGGTTGTCTCCCGAGCCGGGGATCATGATCCCGGCATCTTCCAGCTCGCGGATGGCCTGCGCGTACGGCTCGCCCACCGTCAGGAAGCAGTGGTAGAGCGAGTATGCGTAAAGGAAGACGAAGGGCACGTGCTCCAGGCCGTAGCCCAGGTTGAGCGGGTTCACGCGGCGCCGGTGCAACGACAGCTGGCGGATCGACTTGCCCGTCCATTGCGGAAGCGCGTCGGGCTTCCCCATGGCGGCCTGCGACCCTCAAGCGCGAGGCAGTTTCCGAGCAGACGCGCCGAGTTCTGTTGGTCATAGTGCAAGTCAGTGGCCACGTCAGTACAAGAGAAAGAGAGGGATATAGGGATTGCGGCGCTCACAGGCGTCGTTAGGGCCGCGGGAGGCGCGCACCAGGACCGCAGAGTGGTGGACGAGAGGCGGGGAGGCGGGGGGCGCGCACCTGGCGAGAGCTGCGCGAAGGAACGAGCGAGCGGTCGGCGCACTTCGACTTCTTGCGCTGCTTCCGGTCGCTGTCGAATGTGGAGCCACACACGTGGAAAAGCGGGGGAGGCCGCCGCCGCGGTGTGGGCCACGCGGACTTTGCGCTGGCGCAGAAAGTAGCACCCGCGTAATTACGCTTCTCACTTTCGGCCAATCACGAGTTGAATGCAGGCAGAGCAGTGGCTTGCATTGGTCTAAATTCTGCAAAGAGCGAGAGCAAGCGTTCGATAGGTGGAAAGCGGCTCGTTTCCACTGTTTTATCCGAAGGGCACAACCAACTCCCACCCTTCTTTCATTGGGGGAAAACTCCGAAAATGCCCTTCAACGAGCCAATCGAAACGCTGCTGACCGAGAATCGGCCACCTTCAACTTGAACCAGACAAATCCTACTCTGCGAGAGTCCAAAGTGTGCTCGCACCACCACAACAGAATTCCCTCATCGACGAGACGGACAAGACTCGCGCGGATGGAGCTGCCAGTCGCCGTGCGCGTGGTGTGCGCAGCCCAACCCCGTGCCGCGGCGCTGCCTCACGTCGTGCTCCTGCTGGCTGCGTACGTGGACACGTCGCCACAGTGGACCATCCTCCGTGCAGTGGAGCGCGGGTTCGTGCATTTGGTGCGGCGCCTGCTTCACGCCATGGACCAGGACTCGGCCACCGTCGCAACGCTGGCCGCCATGGCAACCACGCGGCGTGCCATGCGATTGGCGGCAGAGCTCGGGCAACTGGAGATC
The DNA here is from genome assembly GCA_023338205.1 of Halophytophthora polymorphica. NCBI lineage: Eukaryota > Oomycota > Peronosporomycetes > Peronosporales > Peronosporaceae > Halophytophthora > Halophytophthora polymorphica. Next base: position 3,497 of record JAADYJ010000153.1, on the reverse strand, counting down.
GCGCGCGTGTTGGCCGCCCGATCCCACGGGGTCGCTGTCGACGAGGAGGCGGTGATGCGAGCAGCAGTGGAGGGCCAGTTAGAGATCCTACAGTGGATGGAGCAACATATCCAACCAACCGCGACATCGGGAGATACTCTGCGCAAGGCGCTCTTCTCGTCCGACGTCGTCGCTGCTGCAGCTGGAAAGGGGCTGCTCAAGGTGGTCCAGTGGCTGGTGGCGGCTCGAGGCGGCGAGTGTTCCGCCGCGCCAATGCTTCACGCAGCTAGAAAAGGACATCTCGACGTGGTGGAGTGGCTTCACGAGCAGTCGAGGTGCTCAACACATCGGTATGCCATGCACGAAGCTGCGGTTCACGGTCACTTGCCCGTGGTGAAATTCCTGCACCTCAATAACAGTAGATGCTCCCCCAGCACCATGAACGACGCCGCCATGAACGGTCAACTCAAAGTGGTCAAGTGGCTGCACGCGAATCGCAAGGAAGGATGCTCGACGGACGCAATGAATGGAGCGGCACGCAACGGACACTTTGCGATCGTGCAATGGCTGCACAAAAATCGTAGCGAAGGGTGCACATCGCAAGCCATGGACATGGCCGCCAAGGGAGATCACTTCGACATCGTTCGGTTCCTGCACAAACACCGCAGTGAAGGAAGCACGCATAAGGCTATGGACTGGTCAGCCCATGCCAACAACCTGGAAATGACGCAATTCTTGCACCAGAACCGCGACGAAGGCTGCTCGCGCTCGGCAATGGATGGAGCCGCCAAGCGTGACCACCTCCAAATGGTGGAATGGCTGCACACGAATCGGCGAGAAGGCTGCTCGAAGGTTGCGATGGATTCTGCGGCGGCGCACGGGCACTTGGAGACCGTGGCATTTCTGCATGACAATCGCGTGGAAGGGTGCACAGTCGCTGCAATGGACGGTGCGGCGGGGAACAACCACCTTGACATCGTGCGGTGGTTGCATCACCATCGAACGGAAGGGTGTTCCGAGCGTGCGATGAACCGCGCTGCGAAAAACGGTCACTTGGAGGTGGTGCAGTGGCTCCATGAACACCGTCTGGAAGGCTGCACGTCTGAGGCGATGGATGCGGCTGCGCGCCACGGTCACCTCGAGGTCGTGAAGTTCCTGCATGCAAACCGCTCGGAAGGGTGCACCGTTCGTGCAATGGACACCGCGGCGAGCAATGGGCATATCGCTATCGTGCAGTGGCTGCATGAAAATCGCGTGGAGGGCTGCAGTACGGATGCCATGGATGGAGCTGCTGCGCAAGGTCATTCCGAGATCGTGGCGTTTCTCCATGCGAACCGAGAAGAAGGCTGCACGCATCGCGCGGTGAATGGGGTCGCCGGTTCCGCCGATTTATTCATGCTCGAATGGCTACGCGTACACGTGGGTAGCGACGGCAGTTTCTGGACCAAGCACGCGGCGATCGCTGCTATTGAGTTTGACAATGTGGAGGTGCTGCTGTGGCTACGCGACCAGTTTCCAGAGACTCTTGAGGACACAGTAGAGCTTCGTGATGCTGCACTGCGTTACGGACGCATCCACATGTTGGCGGACATCGACGATAGGGAAGCAAGGACCTGAGGCGGCATTTTGTTTATATTGACGTCAAGTATTGGTTCATAACTGGAGAAGCTCGGTGCCGTCATTGACATGTAGCTGCTTCTTACTTCTTATTGTGGGCATACTGGAATACGGAGAGAGGGGTACAGAGGTAGCCATTTGGGGCCCTCGAACAGGATCAGGGAAGAGATGGGGCCATGCTTGCCATTGGCGACCTGGAGTTCTCACAGCGGCTCCAGTTCTCCAGTATACATCCCATCGAAGATGGGGTCCGAGAGCAGCATAGCGATGAGGTCAGGGTCAAGGGGGCCCAGTGCTGGGATGATGCCCGCCGTTGCATCCACATCCCCAATCTCGATTCGGAGCCCGTGTTCGTGGTGCTGAGTTGGCTCGACTGGCAACTCCTGGATGACCACCGGGGCGACCACTGGAACCTCTGCGCCCCCATTACTGCGGCTGCGGCGTGAACCTTGCTGGGTTTGATGGTTCAAGTGCAGTCCGTGACTTTGCGCGTGTATCAAGACTTCATGCGCCGTCCGGGTGGCCACATGCTGAGCCACGAGGTCCCATGAGCCGGCAGGATGCAGTTGAAGTCCCTCAAGAAAGCGTGCGTGTTCTTCTGGAGCCCACATTGCGTGCTTGAGTTGGTGATCGCAGTTGAGTCGTCGAAGGCAGAGAAAGGCTCACTTGGGTGGCACTGCTTTGTAGTCAGGCGGGGCAAGAGCACGGACCGGGGACTGCAGTCTTTGCGTGTTGATCAACGAGGTGGAAGGTTGGGACCACGGCGCTAGCTCACAGACGCTTGATGACAGTATTCTCGAGGGAAAACGTTGGCTGACAAGTGGGGCACTTACTGCCTGGAGCGTAAAACCAATTGTGAGAGCGGCGTCGTAGTCCGCGCGAAAGTCTCCACCACAAACTGGCCCTAAGTTTTACTGTACGGTGCAGAATTCGGCTTCCATGTTGTGTGTCCACCGGGTCGGTTCGAGCGAGTCAGCTTGGCGACTTGGTGTGCCCAGCACTGCTGGTACTTTCCAATAGATGGGTAATAGACGACAACCGTTTACTGCTCGCAGATGACGCAGAGTGTACCGCCCTCTAGGCTAGCGTTTAGCCATTCGTTGCCTTGTGGCTGCCTGCACGTCTCGTTCGCCCGCCCTCTTAAAGCATCTTCCACCCTCAAGTGCCACGCTTGAATCCTTGTGCCTGGCACGAGGCTCGCAGCCCCACGGCCGGACGCACAGTTCCAGGTGTTCATCCGCACGCATTCTTTTCAAGACCCACAACTATAATACGATGCGACGACCTTCGGAGCTACTGGTGTAGATTGGGCGAGGCTCACGAAAGCGAGAGCGGAATGGAAACCGAATTCGACCGAGTTTCGACCACAGCGCTCTTCTACGTGGATAGACAGTGTGGGCGCACGTCGGAAAAGCTTTGGTTTCGCTCCGTGCAAGGGATTCTGAGCGATTCATCGCTTGCCCGTTCCAGCGCAACCTTATTCTTTCCGCCAGTCTTCTTCGAGTAACCGCAGCCAGCCACTCGCAGTCGCACATTTTCGTCGTCGTTTTCGTCGTCGTATCGCTGACCACGCGATTATAGGCATGCCCCTCCGGACAAGCCCAGCTTGGTAAGTTTAGAGTTTTTGTTTGCTGATTTGAAGCTCTCGGAAGCGGTGCTTCTTGTCCGTCCCCTAGAGCGAATTGTCGACCTCACTATCAAAACACACTCCCCCCTTTGTGGGGCCAGGAAGACGGAGGGGAAGACGCATGCTCTCGCCACGAGTGAACGAGGGCACGCGCGGCGCATGCCACCAGAAAACCCCTCGAGCGGAGGGGCCCACGAAGGGGCTCCCCGTCAAGCACACCGGTCAACCCGCCTTCCTGCCTTCGCTCCGGTCGTCGTTCGACTGTGAGATGCCC
>JAADYJ010000152.1:0-34498 GCA_023338205.1 Halophytophthora polymorphica | reverse complement strand
TGGTGGAGTGGTAATACGCTGACCCTGGGACCGGGAGGTATCTGGATCGATACCCACTGAGTGTGGAACTTTAACAGCACGCCGGAGATAGGCGCCAAGTGGACGAGTAGCTGACCCAGTAGGCCAGTCGTTTGCCCCAACGAGCCCCCACTGCCGAAAAAATCCCCAACACATAATGAAGGGTATGGAACCCGGCCCATAGCTGGGTAAGTAACAAAGTCACTCGTACTTGCACTCAATCCTCCGGGAAGAGTGTCGGGTTCCAGTGGCTTGAATCTCAACCAACAGCGTAAGCAAGAAGGGTCGACAGGGAGACCCCCACTTGGCCATACTGAGCGCCATATATTAGGGCCAGGCTCAGCTTCTGTGCACGATGAGCACACAACCGCAGATCACATTGAACCCACGTATGATGCCGGCGATCTGACACGACGGAGACCGCATGTGGGTGAGCGTGGAACCGTGTCGAACGCCGCAAACGACCAAGAATTGACTGAGCTAGAGCCCCGAGTAACCAGAAATTTACACCCGGACTCAGGCTCGGGGGACTCTCACCCAGCCACTACCTTGGCCCCAGAGGCTCGGACGGGCGCAGGAGCGGCGTCAGCGCCTTCGTTTGACCCAGGGGGAGAGACACAACCCCCTGGAACGCGGACCAGGACCCTCAGCACCGGGAGAAAAGGACCTCCGAGCCGCCCCACGGCCAGCAACCGGGACTGTCAAACCTTATCAACACCTCGGTGGGCTAAGACCGGCCAGGAGTCAACAACTACAGACACTACCAGCAACGAACGATGACACACGATACCGATGACCAAGACGTGCTTCACTATGACCCCCACTAACTAGGCTATGTAGTGCACTATGCACTATTTAGGTTCCAGTGACTTTGAGAGGATGTAGGCACCATTGGAAACTCAAAACTAAGTGTAATGGAATTTGTTAATCAACCAACAGCGTAAGCTTGCGTAACGGGCACTTCTGGCCCCGTTACACTAGAAGGTCATCGGGTAGGAGGTCATCGGGTAGGAGATCATCGGCTAGGAGGTCATCGGCTAGGAGGTCATCGGCCAGGAGATCATCAGCCAGGAGATCGTCGGCCAGGAGATCGTCGGCCAGGAGATCGTCGGCCAAGAGATCGTCGGCTTCGACTAGGAGGCTTTCGGTCTGGGCTTGGTTCATTCTTGTTTCATCATGTTGGTCCCATTCGTGCCTTCCAGTGGCCCATCCTTTGCGACCAGTCGGCTCTTTCTTGGCTCATCCACTTGAGCTGGCTCGATCATGGCGCCCATGGGCTTCGTATCCTTGGTCACCGTTTTTCTCTCTGGCACTTTATAACAATGACTTCGAGGAAGCGTGACTCTGCGAGTCATTACGATGCACGCCACACGGAGTCTGTGGGCGACGTGTGCATGCTCACAAGAGCCAGAGGTTACCCTCTCAAAACAACCGGGTCCGACACCCAAAGACGATTCTTAGCAAAAGACAGACTGAATTCAATAAACGGCTGGCGGGCCTCCTCTGAACCTAAATGTATGGGCTAAACTATGGGCAATAGTTTGCCCCTGTGTAATATCTACGAATGGCTGCGAGCCCTCGTCCCGTCGACGGACGACTTTCAGCCACGCACAGCCCGCCGGGCTCCACCCGGTGAATAACCACGTGGTAGAGTGTTTGGAGAAGTGATGTTATTCATCCGAAACAGTACCAAAAGCCACGTGGGTCGGGGGCAGTTGTGCAACGGCTGCAGCGGAGCAATTGACATCTGTGGGGACGGAGAACGTTGTGGCCACGTCGGCGACAAAGCCACAGCAAAACATGCCAGTGTTGCAGCGCTCGCTGACCCAGTTCCATGAAGGCTAAGACGTCACCTCGTTGCTGTTGCTGCTGTTGCGGATCCAGTCGAACTGGAAGGTGTAGTCGTTGCCTGTCCACGTCGACAGTTCCAGCGTTACACTCTGACCCCAACGCAAAGCGAACGGCAGACGCTGTTGCACGTACCGAGATGTGGTAGCGTGGACTGCACCGTGAAGATGACCCAGAACACGAGCTTGGCCTGCACGTCGCTCCACTCGCGCTCTAGCACGAAGGCGAGCTGCTGCACCGGGTGTCGGTGCGTGGTGCGGTAGAGCACTACCACCAAAAGCACCAGCGAGCCGAGCTCCAATAAACCGTAGAGCAAGATACCTCGCACCATTCCCCAGAGTTCGCCCGGCGTTAGATCTGCTAGTTGCGGGTAGAACTGTCGGTTTGGAAAGTAGTACAGGATTGTCAAGTACGAGCCTGGTCGCAGCATCAACAGGGAAACATAGGTGAAGCTGACATCTGCACAGATATACGAGCTAGATACAGAGACTTCGACGGGTACGCGCCGACTTGGAGCCACGACAGCGGGCCACAGAACGCACCGTAGATGAACGGGACGAGCACCTCCGTGAATTCCATGAGCAGTAGAAACTCGGTGAGGAAGAGCACCTGCAGAGCTTTCTCGATGAGTCGGCGCCGCTCCCGCGCGTTGAGTCTGTCAATCACTGGGACGTCGGAGCCTGGGACGACGGCAGAGCCCTTATCCGTTTGCCCTTCCTCTTTGGTGGCGGCTAGTGGCACAACTGCATTTAAGCAGGATTGGCTGGGCTGCACACACACGGATTTCGTGAACCGGGACTTCTTCTTCGAACCAAATTGCTTCAGCGCAGATGTCGAGCTGATGGCCCAATCCCGGTCCTTCTGATGCTCGGCCGGCATGACAGACCCCTGCTGCTTGACTGTCTCCGGGTACCTCTCGAGCGCGAGTCTAGCTGTGGCGATGACCTCATTCCTGCCAATATCTACCTTGTCCGTGACCTGCTTGACGTCCCGGAGAATGAACCCAAGGTCATAGAGCGAGAGCAGCGTCTGTAGCAGATCCACCATCATAAGCACGATGCTCGTGTCGACGGTCTGCGTGTTCTGCATACACGAAGAGATGAAAAGCGCGTTGAAAATCTCCACGGTAAAGATGATCGCCCGCGGCTTGGTGTCATCGAGTTCCTTGAGGAAGTGGTTGATCATGTTCTTCTGCGCGACCTTGAAGGCCGGGATGAGGAGGGCGAAAACAGGTTGGTATGAGGGTGGCACTTTGGCGAACACGGTCTTAAAAACGCTGTAAACGATGATCACGCCAACTTGATTGCCGCAGATAGTCGCGAAACTCAGCAGGTCCTTAATCACTTGGGGGTGGGCGCGGATGCGACTACGACGCAGGAACCAGAGGAAAAACGCGAAGAGACTCAACCACGGTCCCGACATGAAGGTCATCACGAAGGGCAATGGGTACCACAGCAGCGCCGAGAGAACGAACGTCAACACATTGCTGATGACCACGGTGGGGATCGTAACAAGGACAGCAGACCACCCCGAGAGCTCAAGACTTGGGCTGTGCAGGCGAAGCTGCTCAATGATACAGTGAGTGTACAGGAACGACGCGAAAACGGCGCGTACCCACGCTGTAGCGCTGTGCTTGAGCCCCCGCTCCGGGGGCTCGAGGGGCAGCGCGTCGGTAATGGCGACCAGGATCAAACTTGGCAGCAGTGTTAACGGAAGTATAGCTAATGCGCGCCAAAACACCGTGCTCACAGTGTAGTGGTGGAAGGCATCGAAGCGGCCTGGCGAGTAACGTCCCTGTAGCTCGACTTGAACAGCCTCCCATTTGCGCAGGAGTCCGCGTCTCTGCCTCCGCATCCGCTGTTGCACAGTAGGCGCTGCCATAGTTCACCGGGCCCACCGTCGAGTCGGGTCCTGGCGATTTCGCCTCGTGCACTTTGAAGAGAGAGAATGGCAATCGCACCAGGAGGAATAAGTGGTTCGTATTTTGGTCTAGCCACGGAAAACCCCGACGCCATAGATAGAAAAGCTGTGCGCGATCTGTAGATGCAACAAAGATTTTGCCGCTGGGCGCGGTTCAATTCGATATGCCAATTCATAAAAATTAACATCGTTAACCGCAAGAAAATATGTCCTTAATTCGAGTTGTGCTGGAAGAACAACGTTCAGAGGAGATACAACGCAACTCCCACCTTGAGCACTTCGTCGACAGAGTCCAACTCTCCGGCATGCGCTCGTCTTCTTAGCCCATATCGGAAATAATAAGGTGCTGACGCGCAGGGGGCTTTTAGGTGCGTGCACCAAACCGAACACATGGACCCCAGTCGATGCTGTTCATTTAGGTGAACTCATGAAGGGTGGCTTGGGGTCTGGTGAAGCTTTGAAACCCTCATAGCCTATGAAAACGCTCACAGGTACGACAAACCAAGCGAACGATGAGTGGGTACCAATGCCCAAATCGGGCGGCAAGACAAGAACGTTGCCGCTGTGAGGGATCATTGCTTGCACGACGAGCATGACCCAAAGAGCGAATTTGGGCTGCACTTTCCCGCGTTCGCACTTGAGCACGAAAGCGAGATGCTGTACATGTAAAGGGAATCGATATGTGGTGTGGTGAATCATGCACACGATCAACACAAATGATGCTGACTCCAGGCCCGCATACGTCATGATGTACCCGATCATTCGCCAAAACTGTCGCTCGTCAGTGTCTTGCAGACCCGGATAGAATTTGCGGTTTGGGAAATAGTAGGTGATTATCAAATACCCAACCTACAGAGTAGATCATAATGTAAGCCCAATCTGCACATTTCAGTGCTGAAGAGAAGCATTTTGATCAAGCGACGCAGAGTGAACGATCGGCACCAGTACCTCCACGAATTTCACTAGTAGCACGAACTCGGTGAGGAACAGGATCTGAAGAGTCCTGTGTAAAAGGGAATGGCGCTCGCGGACTGTCAGAATTTGAATCGAGCAAGTTGCTCCAGCGGTGGATGCTGGCAAGGACCATTTGCGCGATGGTCCTGCGCTGCAGAGAACCAGTTCCTGCAAAGGTGGCGGAATGTAACCCCGTGAGAGCGATGACAGTTTCTTGGTCTTGATTGTCGATTTTAGCGGACCGGTAAGCGATGTCCCCGATATTTCGTTCTGGGTGAAGCTAACGATGAACTTTCTCTGGAAGCGTGTGCTCAAGGCTTTGGCTTTCGATGCTGAAATGCTGCCGCGTGATCGCTCCTGCGCAAGCTCAGGATAGGCCTCCAATATTGCCATTGCCTTCGCGACCACTTGATTTGCCCCAGCGTCCATTTTGTCAGTGAGGTCCATGATGCAATTGAACATGAGGTTTAGATCGTACGTGGATACCAGCAACTGGAGAAAATCCATGGAGATCAACAGGATGCTCGTGTTTAGCGACGCTGAGATCTGCATACAGTATAAAATAAAGAGCGCGTTGGAAAAGTCGATGCTGAAGACGATGGCTCGTGGCTTGATGTCGTCTCTTTCCCTGAGCACCCATGAGTAGAGATTATTTTGGATAACCTTGAAAACGGGTAACGCCAGTGCAAACACTGGTTGCCAAGCGAGAGGAATGAGAGGCATGCTCTGAAAGGCACTTTTAAAGTGTTGGCATAGCACCGCCAATGCATCCCCGGATGTGGAGGCTCATGTGACTTGAGCCCCTGCCCAATTGCACATGAAGCGGCACGCACCCGTTCCATCCACTGGTTTAGCGCACACGCCCAGCATCGTGATTAGTCGATCTTCTGGAATTCGAGGTTTCTGATTGGAGGTGAGACTATACGTCACGCCAGTGAAATGGTCGATGGCGTGACATGCTCAGAGAAGAACGATGTAGCAATGCGAGCAGGAACTAAACCAAACATGAATTCATTTCGGAATTTGCCTCTAAACCAACATAAGGGCACCATACCCAAAACTGATTGTGGTGTGAGACCCACAAAGAAGTGAATGTCGTCGCACATCCATTCGGACCTCCGGGTTGTCACGGAAGAGATCGCCTTTGACAAGCCACAAAAAGAAGTCCAGCAGACAGACCCACAGCCAACCCATCGAGAAGAGGATATACGGAATGAGATACCACAACAGCGATGTGATGTCCAGTGCAAGCGCATTGCTGAGAATTGTCATAGGTAGCGCAACCAGCAGCACTTCTCCGTACGATAGCGACAAGCTGGGGATATCGTAGCTCACCAGTGACATAGTTGCGTAGGACTCCAAGAACGTCATGAACGTGGCGCGGAACCAAGCTGTCCCACTATGTGACAGACCCAGATCTAAGGGTTTGAGTGGCACTGCATTCAGAAGGGCCACCAGCACCAAACACAAGCGAGACGTCATCAGGACTATCATCAACGATCGCCGGAACCTCGCCATCTCGCCGTGCTCGTGCAGTATGTCGAATCTGGTAGCTGAGAAGCTGCCATGCAGCTCCACTTGTACAGACTCCCACTTTCGAACGAGCTGATGCAGCCCCATTGATAGCAGCGACGTCATGCCGATGATCAATGCAGCTATAAATATGCCCCACACGATACTATGTGCCATTTTGGAATTCCATCAGCGACTTTCCTATGCTAGCCGACGGTTGCGTGCTAGCCCACAGACCTAGTGACGGCACCCTGTCAAGCCTTTCCGAGAGTATAACGATTTCGGTGCCAAATCACCCCTTAGAACTAACAAACGCTTCTTATCCGAGACTACTAGGCTGCATTAGCATTCACGCACTTGTGTACGGTCTGCAGCAAGCGACGTGGCTTGGTCCCCAGTTGGGGATTTTTCGTCCCCACATAGCTGCGTCGCTTTCAAGACTTCCTCGCGGTCATAGAACACCATTCGTCCATCACCTCCGCCCTGAGCAGCTTCAGCGTCTTGATAGCAGCATTGACGTCATGGTATATCTATGATCCCAGGAATTTCTCGCTTGCTAGTCGACACCTGGGCTGCAATGTGCCAACTTCTCGGCGTCCACCAGCCGCGGTCCCCACCGATGGTTATTCGCGCAGAGGTGGAACCTGATCACCAAATGGCCGCCTGAAGAGAGGGAAAAAACGCAACAGGCAATTCGTTAATTACGTTCCATCAATCTCGAAACATACTCCCCACGCGTTGCTTTCAGTGAAGGAGTGAGGCCAGGACTTTAATGATCTCGATCAATAGAATGAACTCGGTGAGGAACAAAATGCGCAACGCCTTTCGCAGAAGTGTGTGGCGCTCGTGCACCGTAAGGTTCTCAATCGCGGAATCGCCTCTGGAGAACGAAGCTGGGAATTGACCACGATTTGAGCTAGAAGCGGGGAAACACTTGGCATTACATCAGGCTGCGTTCTCAGGGTTACCGCAATTGCAGTTGGCATGATTTGGGTTTTCCTAGCACCAGTTCTTGCGGTACTGGCTAGATTTTGCGTACCCTGGTCGTCAATCTCGGAATAGTATGTCGGCTTTGGACAGTGAAAGGCTCTTGCGCATGAGTATTTAACTCCCGAGCCCAGGATTGCTCTGCACGATCGCCATCGCATTTTCAATCACCTGGTTGGTGTTGGTACCCATCTTGTGCGCGAAGCTTTTAACATCGTTCGTTATCAGGTGCAAATTGTACAGTGAAATTAACAGTAGCAGGAAATCCACGCCGACCAGCAGTAAACTAGTGTTTATGGATACCACGTTCTGCATGCTGGATGAAATGGTGTTTGCCATTTCGACGTTGAAAGCCACCGATTCTGGCTTGTCGCCATCTTTTCCCAAGAGCAATCGGCAAGTTAGATTCTTCTGAGCGATCTTGAAGGCCGGCATTGCCAACGCGACCACCAGATGCCACTCATGGGGAAATTTCTGAGACGCGGCACCAAATGCCACATGCACGGTCATCGTGGCAACTTGGCTTGCTGAGATAATCATGAACTTCTGCATGTCCGCTTGGACTTGCTGACGTTCGTGAATAGTTTTGCCTCTAACGAACCAAATACACAAACCAAGCACCCCCAGCCACAGCCAGGCTATCCAGCCTAGCGTGAAAGGCAGTGGATACCACAAAAGCAGTGCCAGAATCGTTGCCATGGAGTTGGTGACCACAGTTGTTCGCAATGAATTGAGCAGACCGACAACCGCAGACAGTTGCAGGGACGTCACTTAGTACTGCAGGAGTACAACGATCCCGGGTGATTCCAGGAATATAGATATCGCGGCGCAGACCCAAGCCGTTCCGCTGTGCGCCAGACCCAACTCCACCGGCTTCAGGGGTATAACAGCCTCGAGTGACATGAAGATCAGACTCGGAATCAGTGGGATTGAGAGCATAGTGAACGTGCGCCAAAATCCCGTAGTCTTGCTGTACTCTGGCGCGTCGCCGTGAAGCGCTCAACGGAATACACGTCGTGCAGTTCTACCTGCGCGTCCTCTCAGGAATGCACGAGATGCCGGATGCGCGATAATGCAGGCACGCGTACCGAGTGCTCCATTGTTCACTAGCACGATTCAACTCGGTACTGCGACGCCTCAAAGCGAGTATTTTTATGCAGGCCGTTCGGGGCAACCTTTGCTGTGCCCGCCCATCGAACAGCGGGTATTTCAATCGAAAATATTCCTTGATGCATTTTTTGATTAGCAGACCATCTCGTTCCCCTGACTGGTGTTGAGCCCTTCATGTTTCGTTTCTGGACAAGAAGACGGCTGCGCTGGAACCATTGAACCTCTGGATCTGTGGGTTCCCCCGCAGCATCTCCGCGTATGACCGAGCTACTGCAGGCGAAATTAAGTTGTCCCGAAGGTCCACTTTCACAAGTGCTTTGTGCCTTTGCATGGCGCGCGCCAACGGACAGAGACCTTTCTCCCGCAGCCTGGACTTGGCTTGGGAGCCTACAACGGCGGATCGCAGTACAAACGTCTTTAGGGTCGAGTTGACTCCCAATGCTTCCGCGATCGCAATGACGCCATTGTCCCCAATATCGTTGAAGCTGATGTCCAATTCTTCGAGTCTCCAATACGTGCGTAGCAGTTGCGCGACGGCCTGGCCGCCTTCGTCACCAAGTCCATTTCGCGAAACGTCGAGGGACCAGCACCTTGCAGAGGGTGTGTCTGCTAGTTTATCGGCGATTGCGGCAGCACCGTACTGCCGCAGCGCTTTCCCGCTGAGGTCAAGTCGCTCTTTGTCCGCAAACTCCGTAACGAAACGCTTACGCAGGTCGTGCGCCTGAGATATGGCTGCCAACATTTCCTTGCACTCCGGTGTGAGCATGTTGCCTTTGCTCAGGCGCACCCGACGCTGAAGGTTGGAGGTGAATGCCTTCAGGTACAGATGCTCAGCCCCACTATCGGTGATTTGGTTGTGGTTCAGATCCAGTTCCTGCAGTTTGCCGTTAGGCTCCAATCCTTCTGCGAGCCCGACAATAGCTGCGTCTGGTCATGCGGCAGTCCACGGACATAGTCGACGCACGGTTACTTCCATACTCCACTAGAACCTAGTGATGCAAACATTCGTACCCGTGATCAAGTTGCTGGACAGGTTGAGCGCTCGCAGTTTCGGTTGCAAGGTGAGAAATAACCCAACCTCGTGGGTACCTCCCTCGCCGATGTCATTGCCGCTCAGGTCGAGAACCTCCAGTAGTTTCCACTTTGGTGAATCCCGAAGTGTTCTCACAACAGTACGCACGTAGCGATCCGTGAGATTACACTCAAGCAGTATACTTCGCTTGACCTTGGCTCCGTTCAGCTTGAGCACCGATATTGATTCGGTCGAAATCAAGTCCCCAGCGGTTAAGTGGGTCTCAATGATCTTTTCGTACAACAAAGAGTGGATCTGGGTTAATGTGGCGCCAGATGCGTAGACATTCCGGGCCAGGTGAAGATAGCGCAGCGGGAACAGTGTCGTCATTCCGTTGATGGCATGATAGAACGAGGAAATTCCACTCCGCCCTATCTGCGTGAAGTTGCCAACGCACCAGGACACCAAATCAGTACAGGGTGCATACAAACTAGTGCAGTGCACCTTTCACGCATACCTGGTTTTCTTCGAGGTCCAAAGTCTGTAGCGCTGGAGTTTGGTCCAGCACAAAAGCGAGGCTGGCTGCTCCCTGGTCTCGAATGTTGTTGCCTGCTAGAGACAGAACCTCCAGTGACATCTGAGGCAGCACCTCGGCCAACACGATTGCTACTTCATCCCCCAGCGCGTTCGAGCGCAGATAAAGTTTCGTGAGGTACTTGGAACACGTGGTTGTCACCACGAAATCGGTGATGCACCCAGCGGGCAACCCAGTGCAGGACAGATCTACCATACGCAAAGACTGCCGGCTTTTGACTTCTAGCGCAGTGATCAGCGGCCGTAGGACATCCACTGACATATCCTCCTCTTTACAGCCAGCGAGCGAGTTCAAAGACACGTCGAGGTGCAAAAGGCGAGGGCACCGTGCCACGAAAGCGGCAAGGTTCCCAATAGACTGTGCCGAAAATCTACAACAATTTTGCCAGGCATGTCAGTCAGTGATGGAATAGTTATGGCTGGTGGGGTCGCCCTGAGCAGCCAGTGCACGCAGTGCTACTTACTGATTGTCGGCAATATTGAGCGCCGTGAGCGCTGGCCATACCATCCGTGGGAGGACCGGCACCCAATGTGTCCAGAATTCATCACCCAATGCATTAAACGAGAGGTCGAGTGTTGTGAGCGAATCCGCAACCACCGGCAGGACGATCACGGGGAATAGCTCGGCTCCGAAGCTGCTGTCAAGCTGCTGCTCGGATAGCATAACTTTCGTTAGCGTACGCGTCTTGAGTCCTGCAGTCTGACCCGCCCCACCCGTCTCGTGGACTTTGACCGCCAGGCCAGCGGCATCGCGCATGTCATCCTTGCTCTTGATGTGACGCTCGTTTGCGGGGTCTGGGAGACCTCGGTTTTTTGCCATCGCGTAGAACTCTGCTAGAGCGCTTTGGAGACTAAACTAGCAGCTGGAAACGTCGCCGACCGCATCCGTTTTTTTGCCTTGTTTGGAGTACGCGAAGTATTTTCAGACGAGCGCTTTCTCAGCAACTCTCTGCGCTAATTCTAGCGTTGCAAACAACAAGATGACAGCCAAATGTGGTTGCCAATGCATTGATTGGATACGTGGAGATGCTCACTAGCCAAGGAAGGGCAGGGATTGCTAGTAATTCTAAAGTTATCAAGAATGTCTTCTAAAGCAATATTCATGCTAAACTACTATGGTATAATAATCCTAGAGACGTTCTCCGTCTATCAATCAATTGGATAAGGTCTCACCCCTCAGACTAGTACTAAAACAGATTATCAAAACATTAGAGATGCAAGCCACTGGAACCCGACACTCTTCCCGGAGGATTGAGTGCAAGTACAAGTGACTTTGTTACTTACCCAGCTGTGGGCCGGGTTCCATACCCCTCACTACGTTTTGGGGATTTTTTCGGCAGTGGGGTCTCGTTGCGGCAAACGACTGGCCTACTGGGTCAGCTACTCGTCCACTTGGCGCCTATCTCCGGCGCTCTGGTAAAGTCCCACACTCAGTGGGTATCGATCCAAATACCTCCCGGTCCCAGGATCAGCGTATTACCACTCCACCACTGAGGTCGGTTTTATCAAAACATTAGAGCAAACTTCCATTTCCACGCTGAATTTCCCCGTGAATCTCACTGTACTCACGCGATCAGACGTAATGACCTTCATATACCATGGTTGCATCTTATCGTGACCCTTCCCACGCTGTACATCGTGAAACTACCCAATCGAACTCAAGTTTAGAGTGACATAGCCTTTCGTACCACGCGGCTACCCGGCACCGCCTGGGGATGAAATTGGATCTCTTGGCTTCATCATGTCTGACATGGATTTTTAAGACCCGTCGGATGGAGATATTCTTTTGTGGACCGCCGATCCCTCCAAAGTCGTCTCGTATAGTCTAAGAATAACCACTTCACGAAAAAGCTGACGACGTCGTCCGCAAATGGCTGGATTTATACGTCGAATGGATCCCGGTGGTGGAGAAGCAGCTCGGCATCAAGGTCGCCGAAAGTCAGCTCGTACGTCAACTCTGCATGCAACGTCCGGACGGTGCTCGATGCTACAACGTTCCAGCAAATGCCGCAACGTTGACATCTGCAGCGGGTTCGAAGCGGTGGGCCAGCCGCAGTTTCCGAGTATTGCAATACTTGCCAGAGTTTAGTTATGTCACAGTCTCTCCACCGCATTCTAGGAGCGCGTTTTCTCAAGTGGTGATGTCGTAATGGGCCCCCTTAGAACTCGGACAGACAACGATTACGCTGAGAAGCAGCTCATGATCAAACACAATAGGGTGGAGTTGAAGCGTAAGGAGGATGAAACGGCCATGGAGCAAAAGACGGCTGTTAACCGAGGATAGTAACTTGTTGACGGACTAATACTATCGAGTAACTTGATACCCGTCCATTTCTATATAATGTTAGTAGTATTGCTACTATTTGCCACGAGCTGCGAGCGCTTCGTATTACTGCTATTACCGGGTCCACGAATCAGCTACTAGCAATCCCTGATTGGGAGGCCTAATCAATCCACAAAACCTACGCCAGGCCCCACACGAGCTCCAGCTGTAGACACGCCAAAGCAAAGCCTTTCACGCACAACCAGAGCTTGATATGTCTCAAGTATGAAGTCAACCCAGTGCATCTGGTATCACGTGCGCAAGTTTGGCGAGCAGTTCCAGGTTGAGCTACTAGGGCACTACTCAAGCGAGTGGCTACGCAGCCTCCAGGACTATAGTGCCTCCACCACCACCCTTACGCTCTCGTGATCATCCTTTTTACACCTTTCCCGTGCGTGTTGATCCTCATGCTCATTAACGCTGCTCCCATGGAGCGCTCCGAAGATGATTCGAGCAAAAATCTCGTGTTCTGAGTTCGCGAGGTGCGCTCTTTTGCACTTGTAACGCGTGTGATTATCGAGCAATGTCGGGTTGCGGTTCCGAGTCTCCACATGAGCTTTACTCAAGTAGCTACAATGACGGTGATGGCGAATGAGGGCAGTACCGGGTTCCTGATGGCTATCTCGACCACGATCGGGTTCTCAGCACCATATGCGCTTGTTGTGCAGAGCCCAGTCTGGTTTATCGTCCTCATCGCGTGCACAGTGTGCTTGTACGGAGCAGATCTCTAGCGAGACCATTCCTGCGTATTGATTTGCGGTACGGTATCCTCGTGCTCATCCTCCAAGTGCTGCTTGCATTAATCTACCCGGTGTATCTTTGCGGGTTTCCCTCGGTGAGGGTCAGCGATCAAGTGTTGTACATGATGCTGCTCTTTGCGATCAAGCTCATCGCCAG
This sequence comes from Halophytophthora polymorphica, assembly GCA_023338205.1. Classification (NCBI taxonomy): domain Eukaryota; phylum Oomycota; class Peronosporomycetes; order Peronosporales; family Peronosporaceae; genus Halophytophthora; species Halophytophthora polymorphica. Next base: position 21,323 of record JAADYJ010000152.1, on the reverse strand, counting down.
CAACTGGATGAGCAGCGTCCTCACCGGCAAAGTGACCTCAAGTTGCAGGTCGTGGTTTTCAACGTGGAAGTCTTCGACGCGCTGAACGTGGCGACCTCGATGACGAGCTTATCTTCTATCGTCACAATGCTACAAACATTCGCGTTGGATGTCATTTTCGCGTGGGTTTCTCTGGGATACATCTACGACTTCATGAAAGGCATCGAGAAGCTGATGGACAAATTTCGTCAGACCACCCGATGAAGTCGAATTCGTTTCTCGCGGTTGCTTTGCAAATCCTGGATGAAGATTCAGAGGCAAGGGACCGAATCGCATTGCACCGATTCAGTTCAATACTAATGAAGGGATCGATATACCAAACCACAATAGCCGCTATCTTCATTCCCAGTCAGCTGCTCTGTGCCGTTTGCCTTGGTGTCACCACAGCCGATGGAACGGCCAATTTCTGGATAGCCAAGGAAGGACACACACGCTCGAACTCGTATCCGTCAAAGTGCTGATAATGCGGTGTTCGTCTTGTTCGTGCTCTTCGGATTCGCGATCTTATTTCTCCGTCTTTGGGCTATCCAGACGCTTCCCTGTTTTCAACTAGCACATGCACAGGACTACCCGTCCAGTTCTTAATCGGCGGACAAGCGTGCAAGTGGATGGGGTACGAGCGTCTTCTCAGCCAGTGGCCCTCCTCTCCCTGGGCGAGAACTCCCCCCCCCCTTTGTGGTGCCAGGAAGACGGAGGGGAAGACGCGTACTCTCGCCGCGAGTGAACGAGGGCACATGCGGCGCATGCCACCAGAAAACCTGTCGAGCGGAGGGGCCCACGAAGGGGCTCCCCGTCAAGCACACCGGTCAACCCGCCCTCCTGCCTTCGCTCCAGCTGTCGTTTGACTATGAAATGCTCAAGGCTCCGCGACCCGTCCAGCTCTAAGTTAGAGACGGTTCGTTGAGATCCAGTGCCGGCTTGTTTTGTTTGTGACAGCATGCTCCTGCAGTGCTCGGCTAGAGACGCACGCGCTACTGCGGCGATACCCCATGACTTTGCTCTTGGACATCCAGCTACCCGGCATCAGCATCCTGCGTATTAAACCCAGACTTGATCAACGGCCCCTTGACATCTCCCTGCATGGTCCCCGCTGCGCCCTGGTTCCTCGAGCGAGCGACACTGGTTGCGACTTCAGAGGCGGCGGCACGACTCAGAAGAAAACGTTCTGGAGTTGCATAGGATTATCGTCCTAAATAGGCACCGATGAACCAACCAACCTCCCTAGTCACGACTACTATCCGTTTTTGAGGAACCTGGACGAGTCAGCTTTGGTCGAAAGCTTTTCATCCTGGCGACAATCGGCGGGATGGAGTTGCTGCCGTTGATCATGATGAATATGGTGCTCCGATACAAATGGGGGATACCCGCACTGCAGAGTATCGCCTTCGTGCTGGATCGGTCACGGCGCATGGTACAAGCATATCTGTTGCTCTCAACTCTTTACACGAGCCTGAACGCATTGGGCCACAACGGTATGTGGCCAGCTCAAACGTAAGGGATGGTCTTGCTCCTATTTCTTGTGGTGTATTGTATTGTCTAGTACTGCCCAGGGACGTTTTTTTTTCATTGCACAGATGGCTCATAGGTGCCGACGATAACTTCAAGTTTACATGGCTAGCTGTCTGCAACGCATCGTCAGCTGGATCTCCGTGATGCGCTGGCCGCTAAGCGATTGGATTTTGCGGGTATAGCGGTTCAGCACAACTCCAAGTGGTTTGGGGGCCTTGGTTAATCACCGTTCGACATTGGGGTAGCTTAAACACCAGGCAGCGATAAGATGAGCATTTGCACGTGTCCAAAATCAATTTGGCCGTTTCTTGCCAGGATTTATCGTATCGGTCCGATATCAAGCGGCACATATTTCAACCGTGGGCATCAGAAACCAAGATTCTGTTTCTTTTCGTCGCTGTTGTAGGCTCGGAATCAAATCCAAGCTACTTATACGAGTATATTCATTTCAAAGTCGTTTATCTCATCGCCACACACACAGCGCGACCAGCTACGAACTACTTAATCCAGAAAACGCAGTCACTGACGTTTCCACAACCGCCATATTTCTGCGCGCTCAAGCACTTCATGCAAGCGGCGCTGTTCGTACACGTACTGCCTCAACAGAATGAGGGGAATCCGTTCTGCTGGGCGTCACATGCGCACGTTTGACGAACAGTTCCAGGTCAAGTGGCACAGGAACTACGCAGGTCGAATCACCAATTAACCTGGGACCTGTGAGAACGTAGACAAAAGAAAAGGCAACGCGGGGTTTGCATTTGGAAGCGTGTGCTCGCATCAATAACCATTGCATTTGAGCGCCTCAGCTTGCTGACACTTTTGAGGAAGTGATACATGAAATTGACCTTCAGCGGACGTCGTAGCATAAATACCGAACAAACGACCCAAGCGAAGCTCTGCTGAATCGCTGACAGTTGAGAAGGTCGGTGAAAAGGAGGTCATTGACGCAGACGTGTACGATCATCACTGCTATGCGAGCGTAGGTGTAGTTTATTGATTCGACAAAGCAGAGCATCTGATCGGTGTGTGAGTATCGTTGTATTATGTATGTGTTACGTGCTGCACTGTTCCTCAACCACGAGATCCGCGATCTGATTTTTTCACGGACTGGATCATCCCCCCACGGAAGAACCAGAGCCAGGCATGTTTTCACCGTTGAGCCAATCAAACGACCAGCTAAAGTCAGCACCTGCACGATAGACAACAGCGGGAGGCAAAACATTAGATCGTGATAGACATAATATCGCTACCTGGTACTATCAGGTCGTGGGGGTTGTGCAAAAGGTTCCTGATGTCAGGTCACTCACCTCCGTGCTTCAGGGAGTTTTGGATAGTGTACGGGATCCAAAGGAATAGGTTTGCCTGGACCATACGCCATTCAAAGTCCAGCACGAACGCAAGCTGACGCAGTGTCGAGATCCCGAGCTTCCACTTGAGCAGCATACTCATCAGCACTAAGGATAGGAGCTCCATTATGCCGTAGATGCTCACGTGCCCTAATGTTGCCGCGAGGGTTTCCTCATTAAGATCACGCAACTGCGGGTAGTACACCCGATTCGGCAGGTGGAACATGGCCGCTGTATACACACCTGCACATGTGTAGGCGAAGCAAGCACACCTCACTTTAGAATACGGCATCCTGAAAGCGATAGCAGTATCAGGCAGCTACGGCGAAGTACTTACTATAGATGAACGGGATAATCACCTCCGTGTACTCGATCAAAATGACGAACTCGGTGGCAAAGAGCACTTGCGCCGCACTCTGAACAAACTTGAGACGTTCGTTCGCACTAAAAATGGTAGATAACGAGCTCTTGGTCACGAAACGCTGCGCTTCGGTCGTGGCAGAGCATGCGATGCTAAAAGGCTTCACCAAATTGTCGGCACGCGACGATTGCGATAACAACTGTGATGGCGGAGGCAGAGACACCGGGGACACCGGCACAACCCGATTCATTGCCCAACCATCCTTGAGATCCGTTTTACCCGGGCTGCGCTGCTCAGCGATCGGGTTGAGGTCCTTGGTCGTAGGGTACATTGTTTGCTTCCGCTGCATGGACCAGCTGTGAAGCGATTCGTGGGTGCGTACACGCTCGTCTTCCCCAATGATCTGGAAAGCAACGTCCACAAAGTCGGCCGTCTGGAGAGGGTGATCCGCCGGAATCTTCTCCAGCAGTACAGTGATACCGTTCAGCATATTTTTCACATCATTGATGGAAACCCACACCAGAATGATATCCACCAGGAAGAGTGCCATCGTTGTGCTGATAGATGTGGAGTTCTGCATCGAGCTGGCCACGTACAGCGCATTGAATACCTCGATGTTGAAGATGACGACCTGCGGTTTGAGATCATCCTTCTGGCCCATAAAGAAGCTGATCCAGTTCTTGGTAATGATTTTGATGACGGGTAGTAGCAGCACATATACCGTTTGTGCCGTGGAATCCAAGGCAATAAATCCGTAGAGATATGCTGGATAGATGAACGTGATGACAGCTTGGCACCCTACAACTACGAGGTAGTTCCATAGTTCTCTCCGCACCGATGATGATCCACGAAAGTTGACGCTTCTCGAACAAACGAAGCGCACGATGATCACAGTAAACCAGAGTGGAGTCCCCACCAATAGTGAGAACGGCACTGGGAATCCGATGATGTAGGCGGCTACGAACTGGGACCCCGCTCCACCAGCTGCTGCGAGAACCGATGTGGTCAGGAGCCACGAGGTTGAGATTTGAAGTTCGAACACAGTAAGCCGAAGTTGCTCCAGGATTCCAAGCGAAATCAAGCCAACTGACAAATACTGGCGGACCCAGAACGCATAGTTCGCAGCATTTCCTTCTTCCGGGGGTGCGAGCGGGCAACAGTCCATGAGCGTTATAAGGAGGAGACATGGAATCGGAGATAGCATAGTGACCAAGAAAGCTCGCCCCGTTGACGTCGACTTCTCGTAATGCTTCAGAGTGCGCATCCGCGCGATTGAGTAGTGTCCATGCAACTCCACCTGCAGCCCCAGCCAGAAGTCAATGATCCAGCGGAGAGCGCGCCCGAAGGCAAGCATCGTCCTGACGTGACGAATGGGGGAGGTATGACGGCTCGCTGTGTCTCAGTCTCTGCGCGCTGCAACTCTGGGACAATTGCAAGCAGACACTCGTCGGTTTTGCCGCTTTGGAACAGCCCAATACTTTTCGGATGAAGGAATAAATAGACTGTGGTTTGCCTTCAACAACATTTGGGCTTGCCGCCTTCAGTGGCAGACAGCATGCAAACAATGAGAGTTGCCTGTGGAGTTTTGTTTTCTTTCCTGCAGGGAGAAGGCTGCTTATTTCGCATCTAGGCATTAAGGAGACAGTATTAAATGTGGCGAAAGGCTATAATCTCGTTTGCGACGCTCGACTTGAGGTGAAACCAGGGGAAATTACACCCTCGTTGCGCCAACACTGCACCAGCCGACGAAGCGTCTGCCTGTTGGAGCACATATCGGCTCAGAACCACGTCAAGGCGCATTATGAGCGCCCAGAATTTAGCAAATTGCACGCCGGGCGCCCCGTCTTTTCTGTAAGTGCCTTCGTGTGCAAAGTTAGTCGCATACTTCAAAGTAGTTTATTTTGCTGGTGGCCGCCCGGTCTTCTAGCTTGCCTCAACTCCGCGCAATAACCATTCCGTGCTCATTTCGTTGTCTTGCGATTTTGCACTTGACAAATTACAATTCGTTTGGCGCACATTGGACGGGAGGCGTGCGATACAGCATCGAGCCTCTTGGTTTGCATGATAACGAGAGGGCGAGGTTCATCTATCAGGGGTAGTTTGCAACTTGGACCGATACTACCCTCGGGAGCTGAAGTCAATTCAGTTTTAGCATCTCAGGATGAACCAGCAGAAGACGTGGTATTGAGATCAAGCCAGCTGAATTGGAAGCTGAAGTCCGCACCTGATTAACCCATGGACAACAATTGGAGCAGTGAGCAGCGCATTCCCCGCAGCGACAATTCAGCTCAAGGGCTCGACGAGCAGAGTCGACTCTCTCTTTTCGACAAGCTTGCTTACCGTTATGGTCCAGCGAATTCTGGATCGTGTAGCATATCCACAAAAATAAGTTGGCCTGCACCATGCGCCGAGATCGGTCCAACACGAATGAGAGGAGCTTGAGCACGGAGATTCCCAGTTTGCGCTGGAGGATCAGGCTTATGACCAGGAATGATAAGAGCTCTATCGTGCTGATCGCTGCCAGGATCTCGAGCTCACTAGCCAAACCGGCTTCGTCCAGCTCACTCAATAGCGGGTAGTAGTTGCGGTTCGGGAGAATAAACATGGAAGTCGTGTACATTCCTGATTTGAGAGCAAATATGAGTATTAGGTGGTCGTTGCTTTCCCAGGGTGAGAGATCAGACCCCTGAATAGTGAGGAATAGAGTGCGTACCGTATATGAACGGGACTATCACTTCAGCATACTCGACAAGGATGATGAATTCCGTCGTGAAGTGGAGCTGCGCCGTTCGCTGGACGAAGGCGCGTCGCTCTCTTGGCGAGAACACGCCAACCAATGACTTGGAATCTATAGAGGCAGATGCCTGATCTTCTTCCTCGGATACTGCCGTCAGTGTCGTGGTAGATCCAGGATTTGCGTCGCGTGCACCAGGATGTATCCGCCTCGATCCCGAACCGAGTTGGGAAGCTCTGCTGTTTTGCTTCACAGCAACGCGGTATTTGGACCCCTGCATCAGTATCGAGCTAAATCGACGCAGCGCGAGGTGGTCCCTTGCTCGTGAGTCCTCTTCCAGGACTTGCAGTGCGACTTCGACGAAGCAAGTTCGCTTCAGCGGATGATCCACCGGGATTTTGAGCATCAACTGGTCCACGCCTTCCATCAGGCTGTAAATGTCCATCAGTGACACGCACCCGAGGACAATATCCATTGCGATTGTCTGCAGCATTGTGATAATGGAGGCCGAGTTTGTTGTCGATGCCGCCACGTACAGCCCATGGAAGACTTCGACGTTAAAGACCACAATCTGCGGCTTGAGGTCGCACTTGCTGTCCATGGCAACGCTAATCCAATTTCGCGCAATGAGCTTGATCACGGGCAGCAACATGAAATAGAACATCTGTGCATCGGTTCTCACCGAGAGAAACCCATAAAGGTACGTTGGGTAGATGAACGTGAGCAAGACTTGCAGAACGAGAACCACAGTGTAGTCTCGCAGCTCGATAAACAAGTCGTGGTTCCGCCTCAGAGCAGCGCCGTAAAAGCTCCCGAAGCATGCGATCAAAACGATAAACCAGACAGAAATCCCCACCACTAGCGCAAATGGCAAGGGAAAACCAATCTCACTCGACATGGCAATCATAAACATGATCGCACCCCCGCTTGAAATCACCGACATGGCGAGGACCTGAACAGAGTCCATGTGGAGATTAGGAACCGCGACGCGAAACTGCTCAAGGATGGCCCGTGTCATGAGCGCGATGGCAAAAAAATCCCGCGCCCAAAACGTATAGTTCGCGCTCAAACCATCTTTCCAGTGTGCCAAGGGCACAGCATCAATGAGCGTGAGGACGACTAAGCACGGAAAAGGCGTGGCCAAGCTGGTTGTGATGGCCCACAATATTGTCGTTGAGGCGCCGTAGTTGTGCAAGCTACGAAGTCGCTCGGTTGAGTAGTGCCCTTGAAGCTCGACCTGGAACTGCTCGCCGAACTTGCGCACTCGATACCATGCCGACTGGACCCCTCCCATTCTTCACGACTCGCGGATAGGCTCAGACACGGAGCGCAGCCTACGAGAAGCTAAATCGTGTTGCGAGTTGAACCTTGTTCGGTTTGTGATCTCAGCACATTTGTGGGATGCTGCGATGCATGTATGAGGTGCACCAGCCCATGCTATAATAGTGCTGCTCCATTGATCCTGAATATAGCGTAACGGGGCTGGGCGATGGTCACTGGCCAGCACAATCGGCAACGGTCATCTACGGCTTGATCAAGCTGTTATATTTGGGCATCATAGGTGTGCTACTGAAGAGGAAACGTAGAACCTCGACGCTCTGCCAGCTTGCGTCCGTGCTGGATCAGAATGGTGGATGGTGCAGGCAAACCTGTTCCTCTGGATCTCGTACACCATCCAAAACTCCCTCGATTACAAAGGTACATGGCTGCAATGGAGATAGCTGATCCATCGTACGCCATTGCCTCAATTGTTGACCCCTTCAAGATGGGCTCGCGTGGGTACGTATTTCTTGCTCCCCGATGAGACCCAATCTTATTATTCTGTCGACTTCATCTCCTGTAGGTGCCGACTTCAGCTGGCAGGTTCGTTGGCGGAAGGATAACTCAGATTGTGCCCCTGGACTAGCATGATGCACAAGGAAACACGGATATGCTTTTTCCCACCGTGACTCGCTTGGCGATTTCTTCTCGACGTCGTGTACCTCTGAGGATTGCCAAAGACTCAACTTCGCTAACGATCGGGTGCACCTTGGACAATTGTGCATGATCGCTACTACCATGTCAGCCCAAATGCTATGTAGCGTGCGCCATGACGATCATTGCTATTGGAATCGCCTGCTAGGTAGCCACGCGAATGAAGTATGAAATGTGGTCGAAAATACCATCCAACTGGGCTAACTTTGGGCGTAGGCGTTTTGAGTTACTGCCATGGTTGAAAATGTTTGTGGTCGCCAAGCGGCTATGCACGCCTACCCATCAATAGCCTGCAGCTCCGTGTTCTAGCACAATCGAACTTATCAAGTGGCGGCGTCTATAAGAAGGTGCCGAAAGCGAAGAAGGCTCGTGCAAGTGCTGTACGCACCGTCGGCGTGAGCAAGATGCACGCCCTTCGCCACGCGCTTCGGTGGCTTTTCGAATTTTGGGTGAGCCTGCAGGTAGAGCTCAATGGCCACTACTCCGTCACGCGAATGCGACTCTTACAGGATTACAAAGCTTGTGCTACCGCGCTCCGAGTGGTCCTGGTGGCATCGCTGTCGCCGCTCCCATGCCTCCTGCTCGTCACGTTGATCGACTGTGTACCTGTAGCCGCACCCGAAGATGGTTCAGGTGCAAACTACATCTTCTGGGGACGTAACTACCTTTCGATTGCACTCATGACCCGAGCCATACTGGAGCAGCTTCAACTCAGCGTACCCAAGTTGCACATGAGCACCACTCAGGCCATCGCGGTATCCATGATTTCGAGTGCCATCGCGGTCGCCTTTATGGTCCCCATGGCGGCTGCCATCGGTTTCCCACTGCCGTTCACACTGGTCGTCGGGATTCCCATTTGGTTCGTGGCGTTAGTTATCTGCTTCGCATGTTTCTTCGGCTCCGCACTTCGACAGGACCCGGCGTTGCGCTACGAACTCCCTCGGTACATTTTAGTGATCTCGTGCCAAGTGCTCATGACGTTCATCTATCCAGCATATCTCTACGGATTCCGATCGGTCGACTCCACCACGCAAACGTTTTATGTGCTGCTACTACCCGTCATCAAAATTGTCACTAAGAACTGGATCAGTTTCTTCATGGGGAAAAAAGACGACCTTAAACCCCAGGTCGTCATCCTTAACGTCGAGGTCTTCAACGCACTGTACGTTGCGAGTTCCATGCAAAACTCCACATCCATCAGCACGACGATGGCACTGTTTCTAGTGGACTTTGTGCTGGCATGGATCTCCATCAACGACGTGAACAGTTTGCTGGGTGACATCACCGCGCTGCTGGAGAGAATTCCAGCAGGACACCCCTTGAAATCAGCGGACTTCGTAGACATTGCGCTACAGATTATCGAAGAGGATGTACGCGTCCGGACGCACGTATCCCTGCGGTTCTTCACGATTGGAGCTAGCATGACAGAGCCCAAACCATCCCAGCTCGAGTCGATTCGCGAAGAGTTTGGTGACAATGCTCAAGCTAGCTTCCCACAACGAAACCAGATTCTGCCCAGCCTTTCTGATAGCCCCAAGCCAATGGTTTTTGGACCGCGCAAGGTGGGTGCAGCCACATGTAAGCGATCTAAGTCACTCTCCCACGTGTTTTCGGCGGGGGAGCGGCTCCAATTTGTGCGGAAGACTGCTGAAGTCCTCTACACAACGGAGTTCGTAATCTTGATCGAGTTCACCGAAGTGATCATCCCCGTCATCTACAGTAAGTCCTCATATTGGTTGGTACTGCCATGACGGAGGGTTGTCAAAACAACGAGCTTCTAATCCTTATTGTCCAGGTGTGTACACCACGGCCATGTTTTACCTCCCGAATCATAAGTACTACCCACAGATACGCGAACTCGACAGCGAAGCGCTCGCCAGTACGATTGGGAACGTCGGTGTTTACGCTGCCATGGAGCTCCTCTCCTTCATTGCCATGAGTGTTTTGCTCAAGCGCAAGCTTGGTATCTCGACGCTGAGTCAACTTGCGTTCGTCCTGGACCAAGAGTGGCGCATGGTGCAGGCAAACTTGTTTTTGTGGATCTGTTACACAATCCAGAACTCGCTGGACCACAACGGTGCGTATAGGCATTGCACTTCTCAGGATATGTGTGTCGCCGCCTTGTTTCTCCTGCTCATAGACAATCTGTCGCGTGTCCTGCATGTTACAGGCGCCGATTTCAGTTGGAATTTCGCTTGGTTATCAAGCGGGGCCACCGCGGGGAGCAACACCACGTGAGCTGCCGGAGCATATTCAAAGATTTGATGGAGAACGCCTTTCGTCTCCCATCGAGTATAGCTTCCCTATAGGATTGAAGAGGATAGTCACTGATTTTTCAATGAAGATCGCCCAAAATGATGTACATGTACTGCATCGTTGCTTATCGAACCCTCTTTTTTGCTGCCACACTCGAAAATGAGCATCAACCGGACATGGAAACACCGGCGGCCTTGTCAGTTAGTTGACGCAGGCCGGGGAATCTTCATCACGATCGGGACTCGAGTCAGTTCTGCGCGGCGTAACTCCTGCCGTTGGTGGTCAACGACAGCGCTAGTAGTACGTAGTTCAGGCCTCGACGCAGCTAATGACACCATGTCCCGCATCCTCGGAGACACCAGTCGTGGGCCAGCGGGAGAAGATTGTGGTCTGACAGGCCGACGCTGGGTTGGTATCTGCGAAAAAGCGGCGCTCGGGGCCTCAGTTCTTTCCCAGCCGGCATTATCCCTGCGTGCCTGCTCACCCCCCTCTCGTGACGGCGTGGCTGTAGAGAAAGGTGCCGATCCGTTGAGAGCGACGATAGCTGCATGTATCAGCGACGAAGGCAATCTCCCATCCGGTTCAGCTGACTTGACCAGTCGATGCTAGGCACAGTAGCAGCGCAACAATTATCGGTTTTGGTTAATCTCTACGCTTCCGTACAAAGAGCATCCCGTCCAATAGAAGTGTAATCGCTTACCTTTGTGTGGCTACTCTCCTCGAATGGTGGCTCACTCTGCTGACCCATATCCTGTACGTCGCCGGTAAGATGCCTCTTGTCAACACGCACGTGCTCGGGGGAACTGTGCGTCGCCCCCCGTTGCTGGTTTGTGCTGACTAAATCCGGGAACGTTAGCGTCGGGATCTGTTGCGTTGGGGGCAACTGGATTAAATTCACATGCGCCGAAGGGTACAGAGGGCGATAGCTTGGGCTTTTCCGCGGTAGAATATACGGCTCAGGGTATGGCGCCTCCCCGGGTCCCGTTGAAGGCTTGCCCTTCCGGCTCAAATTTTCCAGAATCATGGCCACGCTGTGAATAAGCTAAACCAGGCCAGAGTTCATGCGAGTTAGATCGCAGCTATCAATTTGAGAGTCTTGCCAAGCGCAGACGTACATGTGCCTGGGCCTTTTGGCAGTCCTTGCGAGACCTTTCTCGAGTAGAGAGGGTCGCTTGAAGGAAGCCCTGTCGAAGTTGGACGAGCTTCCGCATTGTGCTTTGGATGACCACAAACTTGGGCTCGTCGGGGCGAGAAGCTGTATCATCGTGTACATGTTGCAGTTTCCTACTCTCGTACGTCATCTATGAGGGCATAAGAAAGGGGAGCAGGATGGGACATCGTCAACACACACCGCGTTCAAGCAACCGTTCTAATTCCACCAGCAGTATACCGCCGCCAAACATGGGACCGCGTGTACCTGGTCAAGGCGCTGCTGGTCACGCATGTGCCGAATGCGGCACATCAAAATCTCCCAGTTCGTGATGGCTAAATATTGTCTGGCCGTGTCGCCCTGCTTGATCAAAAGGCTGAGCTGTTGAATTACCTCGGGCTCCCGCTCAATATCGTTGGCGTTGGTCAGCAGCGTGGTATGTGGTACAGGTAGAGCCTGGAAAGGCGCAGCGCAATAAACTTCGGTATGTTGTAGAGGCACAGAAATTGCATCATACCTGTCTCCGTTGATTGTTCTGATCAGGTCCCTATCGCTGTAGAATGTTCTCACCGCTCCAGCATTTTCAGCGTTGCTGTCCAAGCTCTGTGAATGTTCCTGAAGACCCCGATCCCCCGGTTTCAACTCTGTGGCCACGAGCCCATGTTTACTCAGTGTAAGACCGCCGTCGTCGAGGATTTCCTCCACAAGCGTCCTCCTGCGACCTACCCCAACCGCCGGATGCCCACCAAGGGATTCATTACCTTCCTTGCGTCCACTAGATTCATCATGCATTTCCGAGACGATAGCAGAATCACATTTCGGAGCGCCATCACCCATTTTCCCCGTTGCCAAGTCTTCTTTTCGTAGAGTAAAGCCGTCACTGTTCTGATCTTGAATTTCTTGCTGATCCCCCACGCTGCCCTCTAATGAGATCTTTGACTGGCTCTTGGTCTGCGAAGTCCTGGCATTCCTCGCCTCCTTTCTGGGAGATCTACTCCTTTCCGGCGACGATCGACCGTCTTTAGACTCCTCGGAGGTATTATCAACCACTGTCGCCACTGACCTCGACGAACCCGTAAGCGCCTTGGCTCCACTCGGTGAACGACTGCTTCTGCAAGCCCCACCACCAAGGTCGTTGCCAAGATGAGACGTCAAAAAATTCCGTGCCAACTCTTGCTTCGCTGAAGTCATGCTGGAGTAAATGCTCTCCAGGTCTAGAAGTACGGCGCTAAGGTTCCTCCGGTCCGTGTCCGTCAGTTCAGTCGTGGACGTCTCTGCTGAGCCATTCGCTCGAGTGAGCCTTTTATCACCAGATCCCGGACGCAGAGATTTCCTCGACTGGTCTTGCTCCAGCAGCTGCGTCGAGATCTGCATGAGTCTTTCCTTGTGTTTTTGGCACATTGCGCAGGATTTCGCTGACACCACTGCAGCATTGTCTGTCTGGTGAGCCAATGCCGCCTCAAGCTGCTGCTGCGCCAACTGCTGTTCGGTCGTCAACGCCTTGTTCGAGTTCTGCAGCTTTTCACACTCCAGCTTCCAGTACTCGACTTCCGTCGTATTGCGTTTGCGCAGCGTGCAGAGTTCTTCGGACATGTGACTAAGGTGCGTCGTTAGTGTCAGCAAACGGTCTGTCTGCAGCGTCAACGACCGCTGCGATGCTCTGCGCAGTGTTAGAATCTCCCCCTGTGCGGTGGACAACGCCTTGAACAAGTCACGAGGGTGGGAAGCCATGCTAACCACAATGCTTCCCTGCGAGATGCTGTTGGTGCGCTTGCGCTTCTCTTCTTCCACCGCAAGATCTGTCTCTGCTTGCTTCAAGCGCTGCTGTTGCTCCTCGTGCTCTTTGCGAACTCGCAGAATATCCTCCGCGTATCGCTGGGCCATCAACTCCGCGCGCTCCACGGTACGCTCATCGCTGTCAACAACACGTGCATCCACTTCACCAAATCCCACTTCGTCGCTGTCTTCACTCTCGGCATTGTCCTCATTTTCGTCCTCGCCCTCATCACTCTCCTGCTCGTCCTTGACAGCGTCGTCGATTGGCGACAGCGCGAAGGCCTTGCGTCGTCTCTTCCTCGGCTGGTGTTGCTCTCTCTCCAGCTTCTTGAGCAGGAGCTTCACAGCCACCTGTCGCTCTTCGATTTTATTGTTACGAAGCTTGAGTGAAAACGCCAAGGACGTCTTCAGCTTGGCCAGATCTTGCTTGTGCGTCTCTTGCTGCGTCTGGTACGCGCGCTGCAAATTCACCAGACGCGCTTGAGCTGCGTCCAGCGCCTGCCTGCTCTCCGCCAAGCCAGCCTCCTTGTCAGCAAGTGAGCTCTTCAGCTCCACGATCAAGTGCTCGTACTGCCCATTGCGTCTCCTTTGCCGCGGCAAAGTCTGCGAGTCCTCGCCATTGTACGCTGAGCGCATAATCTCGTCCAGATCGACGTCGCCGGCTTCGTCCAAGTCCGTCTGCAGACAAATGTCCACCCCATTGACCTTGACAGCTTGTGCCATCTCCAGCTTCTCCTGGAGTTGTGCCGTCTGCATGTGCGCCAGTTGCAACTGCCCTTCCAGTGCCAACGCTTTGGAGGTGGCCTTCTCCACATCCGTCTTGAGCTCTAACACCTGCGCCAGCGTCTTGCGCAGATACGAATCAGCATCACTCGCGCTCCCACCGCCCAGCTCCATGTGAATATACCCCGCGCCGCTGCACGAATGGCACGGAATCAATCGACTCGCATCGGAAAAGACCGAGCGCCTCCTACCCTGGCCCTCACTCGGAGGCGATACCGGCTCGTCGTCGCTCTTGAGGTCGTCGTCGTCGAGCACTGGCGGCGGGCCCCAGCTATCCAACTGAGTCAAAACCGCCTCCAGCCCTCGACCCACGCGTGCCTTGTCCCCGCGTCGTGCGCTTTGCTCAGCCGCCGTCCAGAGCAGGTCGTTGTTCAGCAGCTCTGCCAGTGCATCGCCCACGTCCTCCCACTTGCACTGCGCATCACGCACGGCGTCGGCGATTCGCTGGCGCTCGGCCACGGCATTGTCAGTCGCCAGGAACCACGGCTCGGCTTCGCTGGTGCGGTACTCTCGGTTCTGCTCCTCCAGCAAAGCCACCTGGACGCGCAGCTCCTTGCACTCGTCCAGTGCTTCCCTCGCGCGCTGCTCCCATTTGTCCTTCTCACGCCGCAGCGTCTGCGCGCCGGCGTTCAGCGCCATCCAGCCGCGTCCAGGCGCTTTGCTCTCCTGCGTCTCATCGGGCGGTGACTCCTCTGGCGCCACCTTGGACTGCTTGGCACCCGTGAGCGCCGATGCGATGGCCTCGTTGAGCGCCGCCAGCGCCTTGGGCTCGTGTTTCTGCTTGTGCACAATGTCGCGCAGCATGAGCAGCTGGTGGTACTGCTCCTTGCGCAGCGCGTTGTTCTCGGCCACGCGGCGGTCCACCTTGGCCTTCAGATGCGCGCTCTCTTTCTCCCAGCGCTCGTTCTGCTGCCTCAGCAGCGCCACGTACTGCTGTTGGCCGTCCGCCAATGCGCGCTGAGCCTGCAGCTCGCGCTGGAAGCACTCGTGCATGGCGTTCACCAGCGCCGTCTCCCGAGTCTGGACGACAGGCGCGAGCACGGCCTCGAAGAACGCGTGCAGGTAGCGGTCGAGGTTCTCGCGCGCCTCATCCTCTTGGATGGCGCGCTCCGCCGGGTCGCGCCGCTTCTTGTCGTCGTGGCCCAGCAGAACCAGCAGCGACGGCTTCCACTCGGAGCACACGAGCCGCGCGCGCAGATCCGTGTACGCGCGGAAGAGCGGCGAGTCGGCGGCTTGCTCCGAGTTGAGCTGCGGCCGCTGCGTCACAAAGCGCGTCGCCCTCGCCGCAGCCTCCACGACGGATGTCACCTCCGGCGGCGGTCGCGACGCCGGTGCGGGCGACTGTTCCTCGCGCGCCACCTCGTCGTCCGGGTCGCGCGGCTCGTACTCTCTGCGCCGGCGACGTTGACGTTGCGGTTGCACTTGTAGTTGCGGCATCTTGCAGCGCGCGCGCCGGCAGAGGCGCTGTTCACGTCCGCTTCAAGCGCCGCCTGCTGCTAACAGCCGGGCTGCGCTGGCGACGTCCTCTCGTTGGCGCCGTCTTAGTCGGCCACTCCGCGCGCCCTTCCCTAGCAGCAGCTTTGAACACCAGGCGGCGCCCGCCGGGGGTTTCAAGCAGCCCGCGAGCCATCAGACGCCGCTTATAGCCCGAGCCTACGTGCCTAAGAGCCAAGATGCCAACTCGCAGCTCGCTCGCAGCGCTTCGTGTTGGCGGCGGGTTGAACTTCGGTACGGACCATCACTCTGGGAACAATGGGGTACACGTCGCGTAACCTCAAGGTGTCCAGCGCGCTGTAACCTCGCCACCTGGACCCACCGCAAGATCCAAACACGGGGGCGTGCTGGTGCATTTGCCTGCGAGCGAGCTGGCTGCATCGAGGCTGCGACGTCCAGCGAGGCGTACCCCGCGTGCCATCCACCAGCCCGACAGTCAGCCGCCGCGTCTACGGCGTTGGACTGCAGCGTGCCGGAGCTCTCGCGCGTTTCTCCGTGCAGGTTGAATCGTGGCCCGGAGCCCGGAGGACAGAGGCCTCGTCGCTCGTCGACTTCGGGCAGCACGGCAGCAATGCTCCGGAGCCTGGCGACTGGCTGCGGCAGCGCCCCAGCCCCCAGCTGGCGCTGTCACTCAAAGACGCGAGACTCTGGACAGAGAGAGATTCGAGCGAGCGAGATTCACGCTGGCGCTGGCTCGCGCTGGCGTGCTGGTCGCGCGCCGAAGCCGTCTCTGCTGGTTGGGCGTCGACACACTTATTTCTCGGAACCGCCCGCGCCTGTCACATGTGGCCGTCTGGAAGATTCGGCCGCTCGGCGTTCTGGCGGTGACCGGACGAATCTGCGTCTTTACGCGGCGAGCCTCGGACATCACTCCGTGCCGAGGAGGGATCTCAGGCGCGCCACGCCGGCTGGCAGACCCTGCGCATGCATGTGGTGGTGGCGCTCGGCCGCCAGGCTCCAGCCAAAGCAAGCGGTCCGCAGGTCGGTCGCCCAAGACTGTCACAAAGCGGCCCGGGGACTGCGACAGCCAGTAGCAGCATGGCAGTTCATCGCCGCCCGCCCGCCCGCGCCGCGGTTTGCTGGGTTTGCCAGTTCACGGCCCAGGGGCAAAAATTACAGCAAACGCGTTGGCGCGGTGTCTATTCGCCGGGCCCCGCCCGGCGCGCGGCAGCCAACCGCGGCGAAATGCGTGTGGGGAGAACCAGGTCGCCAGCCGAACCGGCAAAAACCGCGCGAGCAGCGTTTCTCTCGCCCCATGGGCGTCGCTCGCGCCGCCAGGTGATTGCCCAAACTCCGACGACGCTGGAGCACGCGCCGACGGCGACGCGGATCCCACGGCCTTTACCGCTTGGCAAGTTACAGCGCGTGCTAGCCGGCGGCGGCGCCGTCGGCGGGACAATGCTCGCTTGCTGGCGGCCGCTTCGGCTCTCGTGGCCGCCTTCGTGCCAGCCGCCTGCCTCGGCGCGCGCGGATTGGCGGAAAGTCGCGCGCCAGGCCACCAACCAGAGAGCGCGGATGGCCCGTGCCGCACGCAGACCGGCCGCCAGCAGAACCTTCTTCCGGTTGCAGCTGGGTTGCGGCTAGGGCTGAGGCGCCTCTTCCGGCTCATGTGGCGGCCAACAGGCGGCCGTCATCCCGCGCAGAGTGATGGTTGCTGCTTGGCTCGGCGCCGAGCCGGCGTGTGATTCGCCGAGCCCGCCCCTGTGCTTGCGCCCTGTAGACGCCCTGCGCTGCGGCTGCACCAGGAGCATCCTCATTTCGCATTTGAACGCCAAGGGCACAAGCAAAAGGCACCAGCAAACAGAGAACCACCCACCTGTCCGAACCGAGCATGCAAGACTTCTCGGACTGGATGACGGCACTGCAGAGCGAACAGCAGCGCGCGGGCAGCCCGGCGTCGTCGTGGGCCGACACGGACCCGGCCGACTCGGACTCGGACTCGGACTCGGACAGCAGCGGCGAGGACGGGCGCCAGTTCGACCTGGCGCGCAAGCGCAAGGGTGTGGCCAAGAACGCGCAACGCGAGTGGGTGCGCACCGCGCCGATCAACATCCCCATGGACGGCCGCCAGCGGCAAGCGCTGTACCGCGACGAGAGCGTGGCCGAGAGCCCGGACCTGTCCTACCACGCCGACGAGCGCCTGCTGCGCGCCGGCCGCTACCTGCACGTGCACACGGAGGACGAGCTAGACGAGGACGACCCGGCGTTCTACGGCAACCTGGCCTTCTTCCACTCGCAGCCGCGCAGTCTGCAGCGCGCCAAGGATATGACGCGGATGGCGTCGACCAGTTTCTCGGCGCAGCTTTCGTCACCCCGCCCGTCGCAGCTGCCTCTGTCGGCCTGCGCGGACGACGATGAAATCTTCGACATGGAGTTGTGAGCTTTGAGGAGCCAGCAACGCGCACCCGCATCGAGATGGAAGTGCGGGCGCGGCAGTAGGATCCGAGGCACGACGTATTTATGAGGGGCCCCCGGGCGGGGGCCTGCTATCGTAAGGTGCGAGACGCAGCTGTAATTTATCGCATCGCGCACAACACTCCAACACATTGCACACTCCCTTGCACTCGTTTGCTTGCACTACGGCAAAAAGACGCGCGCGTGGCACGTCTGCTGCATCTGCGTCAGAGGCTCGCGGTCTCGTCGCCTTGTCATGTCGTGCCCCGTGATGACGGCCTCGACCGCCACAGAGGTGGCAGGCATGCGGCGGCCAGCGCCACGCGCCTAGCCTCGGACGCCCACGCCCACGCGCGCGAGCCTGCAGCCTTTGCGGCGAGCTTTGCCGTGGCCATGCTCGCCACTTTCAACTTGCAGTTGCGCACCGAGACTTGCAGTTCGCAGCGCGCAGCGGCACCAGGTACCGTCCGAGCGGTACACGGTACCCTTCAACTGGACTGGTTGCAGTTGGCGTCGAGCGGTTGGCTCCACGCGAACCGAACACGCCCGAACGCCGCGACGGTATTGGAGATTCCTCAACGCCCCGGATTCGATCGCAACCGCGGCGCTCTGCGCCTGCGGGTGGCGTCATGCGTTGCTGGCGGTGGAGACCCAGTGGCGCCACACACTCCACACAAGGAGACGACTGCTGTGTACCTCAGCTCGGTCGCCGTCAGAAGCGCGAGAGCCGCCGCCGCGAACCTCGGATTCGCTGGGATTCGGCACCGGATTCGCCGGTGGCCCGGGCGCCTGCCAGCCCCGCAGCCAGCAGCGTCAGCCTTGTGCGCGGCGCCGTCCGGGCGCACGCCCCTCGCCTATCCGAAGGCGTGGGGCGTCACGCGGCGTCAGCGTCCGCGGAGCCAATCCGGGGCAGATTCGGCATTTCGGCCAATGCGCGCGCTCTGTCCCGGCCCGTGGCCCGGCCATTTCGCCCAATGCCCGGCCTCCACTCGCGTGCGTGCGCGTCTTGGCCGGTCGGGCCCGAGCGCCCGCTTTTTGTCCAACGAGCGGCCCGGCCCGCGAGACCAGCACTCTGGACGCCAAGATGCAGGCCCGTGTCTGTGGGCTTGGTGCGGGGTGGTGCTGTGGTCGCAGTCTGCAATTGTCGAGGCCGCAAGCACAAGAGCACGCCCAAGCAAGCAAGCAAACAAGATGGAGCGCATGATGACCCAGAGTCTGCCCGCGTGGTCAAGTGCGGCCAGCCTGCCGGCCCCAGCGCCGCAGTGCCATGAGCCCGAGGAGCAGGAGGACCCGGCGCTGCTGTCGGGCGACGACACGGACAGCGACTCGGAGCGCGGCAGCGAGACGCTGAGCCGCGAGGACCAGCAGCTGCTGGCCAGCTTCATCAACCTGCGCAAGCAGCGCGGGTTCACCGCCAAGCCGCGCCAGCCGCTCCGCATCGACTGCACGCGCGCCGCGCCCGTGCTCATCCCGACGGCCACCAGGAGATACGAGCCGTCGAGCCGAAACTGGACGTGGGACGACGAGACCGACGACGAGCGGGAGCACTGCGCCTGCAGCGCGTGCGAGCACAGCGGCCCCTCCGCCTCGACATGGGAGGCCCCGCGCGCCGCGGCGGCGTCCTCGTCGAGCGACGCGGGCGAGCTCATTTTCGACCTGGAGCTGTAGGCTGCTCCGCGCTTAGGACCCCTTTATTATGTATGTAGCGCTCAACTACTATAAAAAAGCAAAGCAAACACGCACTCCATTGCCATCCCAGCCCGCCCGCAACGCATTCGTCGCATGGCATGAGCGCTACCACTCGCGCTCGTTCGTGGCTCGAGTTTGCGCGGTCACCCAGTTAACATGGAGCTGCTGCGCCCCCATCTACAAAGCTGTGCCCGGTGGCTTCATGAGCCTTCTCTCGTGATCACGGCCGACCGCCTCGGCGCCGTCGGAGGCGTCGCAGACAGCCCCAATGCTGGGCGTTCTCGTCGCAGACGCTCGTGCCAACCTGCTGGGCTTGAGATAGCTCCCGCGGTGATTGCGGTCGGACACGCCCTTCGCCTCGGGTTCTCTCGCATGTGCTGCTGTGGCCAGGCACGCCGTCGGAGGCGTTGCAGTCGGAGCGGCAGTCAACCGGATACTGTTCAGCGCGGCGGCGAGCGCCGGGCGCCATCGGAGCTGGTGGAGGCGTCTCGCCGACGGCGCGTGCCCGGGAACCACCAGTGGGATATCATGTGCACACCGCGGCGGCACGCGCCGTCGGCACGCTCCTGCTCTGGGCCGGAGGCGCCGCTCGCCAGCAAGCCTGGCCGCCATGCAACCGGCTTGGCCGAGGAGCGCAGACCACCAGATTCCAATCCAATGCCCAAGCACGCGCCGGCGCGTGTCGAGGGCGTTGGTCACGGGGAACTTCCCTGTGGCCACTGGCCAGCCAAAGCCCGCCCGCCCGGTTTGCTGGCGCTTGCTGGCGCCATTCCAGCCTTCGGGCAAAGATCGCTCGCCGCAGATGCCGTTCGATCGCGATCGCATCTCCTTCGTGGAGTTGCGCCGCACGACCCCATCGAATTGAGCCTGGCTGCCCTGCATTGAGCACCATCCCTTTGTACATTCAGACGACGCCCAAGCACACGCATTGGAGAAGGCAGGCCCTCACGACGACCAGCCTAGCGCAGCAGTGGATGCAGCGCGATTGACGGTGCATTGTGCAGAACACAGCCGAGCAGCCGTGCGATCCACTTGGCAGTTGAACGCCAACGACGGGCTATTGCCCAACGCGATGTCGAGCTCCCGAGACACGGACGGCAGGTGTCCGGCTCCCCCCAGCCGAGATGCAGGCTCCAGTGGAGTTTGTGACTCCCACCGATAGCTCAGTGCCTCCGAACATCCGCAGGAGTCGCATAGCGTAGCAGCCAAGATTCAACATGTAGACACGACGCTCCACTTCGCCTGTGCGCGGCAGAGCAAACGCATGGGCAGGCACACGGACTACCACAACGCCTTCGCAATGGCGCTGATGCTGTTCAGGATGGCGGTAGTGGCCATGTACGTGCGCAAGGGCGTCGCCGCACTGACAATCAAACCGGCACCGTGGTGAAGGTAGAGCTGACATTGTAGGCGCGGGCGGCGCCTCTTGGACTTCCTGCTTCTTCACCACCAGGAACGCTACACTGGCATGCTGGCCTCACTCGTTTGAAGACCACGTTGAAATGCAAGCTGGCGCCAAAGGCGACCCAAGGACTTCGTGAAACTATATTCAGTACATCCTTGGTCACGCCTATGCTTCTCTGTGCTGAAGGTATCGAGCCAGGCGAAGGCGCAAAAGCTCGTCATGCCGATGCACTTGCTGCTTCCTCTGCTTCTGCTGCTCGAGCTGCGAATCAACGATGCAATGCAATTTTGCGCTCAGCGAGCGACACAGCAGCCAGTGAAGACGCATGATCTTGAGCAAGACGGGCTTGAACTCTGCTCGAGGTGGCGTGGTGCTGACAATTACCGCGAGTCTTCGCCAAACTCTTGCAACCC
>JAADYJ010000151.1:0-34501 GCA_023338205.1 Halophytophthora polymorphica | reverse complement strand
CCCCCCCCCCCCCCCCCCCCTCGTGCCTCTCGGAGCTTTGCTGGGCAACGCATGTCCTTGGTCTCAAGGTCAAGCTGGGTGTCGAGGCTTGCAAGCGCGAAGAGGAAGGAAACTCCACCGCCCAACCTCACTGAAAGCGCCCCAAGCGTTTGGATGTGGCTTCATTTTGACTAGCGAAATGCGACGCGCCTGGACGATCCAATAGTCAAACGCAGCGTGCCTCGGACTCTTACGCACCGAGAGTTCGGCCGCTTCTAGTTACAGATCGCGCAGGAGCCTCCGACGCTGACTTGGCTTGCTTGCTTGCTTGGAGAGGGACTGACGTCTGCGGTCTTAGTCCAGTGCGTGCGTCGCGACGCCACGAAGCATTCGCACTGCTGGATCCTGGCCCAAGGCGTGGCATCACGCCACGGCGGCGGGGCCTTCAACTGTGCAAGCTCTCTGCGCTCGTATGCCTGTTGATGCGGCACGGGGCTACCGTAAGCGGCGGCTGATGCAACGGCGAGGTAGCCAAACGTGTGAGAATCCGGTAGGCAGCTCTAGCGGATACCTGTAGGCTGACATGTTGCTGACACGAGGTCCGAGGCTCGAGGACCACGCGTGCACGCGACAGTGGCGGCGCTCCGCCGGTCGCCAGCCAGTAGATCCTTCCCTGCGTCGTCCGTGCATCTACTGCGGCGTGCGTCAGTCTTAGGACTGCTGATCGGACCGCTCCGAGGCCGATGCCGGACGCCGAAGAGATCCGACGCCGCGACTCGGCCAGCAGCCACGGGGATCGCCGGTGCGCTGGTTGGCCCGGTTGTGCATCAGCGCGACGCATCTTTTCCTGCCGTTCTGCGCCCGAACAGAGCCGGCGGACGCGCTGTCTGGCACAGGACGAAGATTCCTTGGGCCAGAGGCGCAGCAGGGCGGCGATGGCTGGTCTTGGCGCGAGTCTGCGGCTCTTCGCGGCGTCTTCCGAGGTTCTGCCCCCGCCACGTGGAGACTCGCCCGCCTCTTCCCCGCGTACACCCCCGAGCCACTGGTGCAGCAGAGGCCACGCGCAATCTCAGACCGCCACGCGCCGCCAGTCAACGCTAGACGCGGCACCGACAGCCACGCGAAGCGCATTGCTCCTCAACGTGGCTTCCGAATGGCTGGCCAGGAGCTATCTGCATCAGAATGGCACTCGTCGGCAGCCAATCGTGGGCGCGGGTGGCCTGTGACCAGGCAGTGCGCGGCCAATCATCGCGCCGCGGAAACGGCGCCAACTTGAACCTGTTGGGTCTTTGCAACGATGCGGCGCGCCCCGTCGCTTGCGGAGCGCACATACTTTAACTCAGTCCGGCCGGAGTCCGACATTCGTCCGGCCAAAAAAGCGAGAGAAAAACTAAGTCTCCCGTTCAAGTTGATAACGCCCGCTTGAATGCAGAGCTTTGAATACGGTGGCGGTCGGCAGATGCGCCGCGCGGTCTACTTAAACGGGACACAGACCGTTGTTTCAGGCCAATAACGCCGGACATTTTGGAGGAACCGCCTGACGGTGTGGCGAAATGCCATCTCTCGATGGGAAGGCCGGCCGACGCCTTGGCGTGCGGGGATCTGCCGGCGTGCCTGGGCCTCGCTTGCGTCTGGGAAGCTTTGCCTCCAATCGCGGGCCCCTCCTGCGCTGGATGTCGGGCGGTTTCCGAGCGAACCAGCCTGCCTTACGACTTCTCGCAGAAGTTGCCGGCCACCGGTTCTACGCACAACGCCAGCGGCGGTTGATCACCACCTGTGCGCATAGCCCGCGGCGCCGAGCGCGATGATCTCCACCTTCTTCCGCCTTCTTCTGCTTGGCGGCTCCCTAGCGGAGCGGCTTCATGACATGTCCAGACCACTGGACTGCAGCGCGTTCGCGTGGATGATTTATCGCAGTGGTCAAGCATTTAATGCCCGCAACTGCAACCAGAAGCCGTTGGCCCGAGGCTCTTGGTGGCGTCACACCAACGGGGCGCTGGCTGGGCCTCCTCCACGCACGCCATCAGCACTCCCCGGCCCTCCTGTCCGTCTACGTCGTTGGCCTCGGCTCTCGAGCCGACAATTCCCCGTGCGATCAGCACCGACGCTGATACCGCGCATGTCCAGCGTCGCTGACGGCAGCACTATGTTTGCTGCTTGCTGCTGGTTGTTGCTGGAGGTGGAGTGAACGAGGCTCGACCACTCGAGCGAGCGCGGCGAACTGGCCTCTCGGGCCGTGAGCGACGCAGCCAACAGCTCTCTGGCAGGGGCAGCCCTCGCATAGAGAGGAGCCGCGGCTTGAGTGGCGGGGGCGGCTTCTTGGTGCGCGGCGTGGCTCCGGAAGAGGCTCCCTCTCGGGCAGGGGTCAGTCAGCCTGACGATTTCGTGACAAAGTACCTATATGACATGCCCGCCGCGATATTCGGGCATAGCGTCCAAAAACATAAACGCGGCACGAGGTTTTTTAAAGGCGCCGATGACAGTTTTGGCAACCCCAGATAAAAAAAAACGCGGGGAGAGGAAAAACCTCGTCGCTATGATATGCCCACCCGCCAATTCTCATAGCGACTCCGAACTGTAAGCCCGGCCGAGTCATTTCTGGATCGGCTCCATGGTGCCCAGCGCCTAACGATTTCCCACAGCCCAAAGCCGCAAGCCACAGCCAGAGCGACAGCTAGCGTCGTCTTCCAGGGGCCAGCGTCCTCCGCGTCTCCGTGGGCTGCCACCGCGTTCGCCTCACGCGCACACGCGTGGCCTGCCGTCTTGCCCGGCGTCCTGCGCCTCGGCGCGCGTTTCTCCCGTGCCGAACGCGGCAGTAGAAGCCGCGAACGCCAGCGACCAAGTCTCACAAAGCCCGAAGCCTTCGGAAGGCAAGCCGCCGGGGATTGGCAGCGCCGCCACGGGAAGAGCCGCGACGCAGCTTGCGGCGACGCGGCTCGCGTGCTCCGGGGCGCGGAACAGTCCGCCCGCCAGCCGCTGTCGTCTCGTGGCTCGGCTGGGCCATCCGACCGCGGCAGCAGACGGAAAGTGTGCGTCTCTAGCGGACACTTGACGCCTGCGAACCCCAGCCAAGCGAGGGCTCTGCGGAAGAGGGAGCTGAAGCCACCGCCGCCGCGGGCAGTTGCGCTCTGCGGTCCGCACAGCGAGCGAGTTGCGCGCGCGTGCAGCTCGGCAGCATGAGCGCGAGACCCGAGGCGCCGGCTCAGGCCACACACCGCCATCGGCATCGCCAGCGCCACGTCCCCACGGCCGCGGACGAGGCAGACGGTAGCTCCGGCGCGTGGACCCCGGCCGCCATGGCCGCCAGTCGCCAGCGCGCGGCCGTGAGCGCCAACAAGAAGAAGAACTGGCGCGCCAACTACCTGCGCGCGCTCAACATCTTCGCGCCGGACGTGCGGCCGCCGACGGCCACACGCGGACGACCCGCGCCGGACTCCGGCGCCTGCAGCCGTCGACCGAGCCGTTGCGCCCGGCCAGACACGGTGGCGGCCCCCGTGGCGGCGCCCAGCAGCTCCAGTCGACGTCGAGTCACTGTGGACGACGCCGTCCGCGTGCCGAGCTCCAGTAGTACTCGTGGCCGGTCGTCGACGTCCGTGGCCTCGGCCCGAGCGAGTAGTAGTCGCTCCGGTTCTTCTCGCTCGCGGAGTCGACCGCGAGGCGCGTCACCGGACGACAAGGCGGGCGGCTACGTGTTTGGGCTGCGGGCGAACCTCTTCCGCGCGCGGAGACCCACGCCACGCAGCGACTTTGTGGTGGTGGACCGGGTGTCGGCGCCCATTGCGATCCCCAGTAGCTCGTCCGTGACGTCACCGAGCGCGAGCCCGATCGGCAAACGCGCGAGCGGCCGGGAAGCCAGCGGCCGCCAGCGAGACAACAGCAACTGCAGCTTCACGCCGGCCGCGAGCGCTGACAAGCAGCCCGCGGTGCAGTTGCTGTCCTGGGAAGAGCCGTCCGTGATGCTGGGCCAAGGCGCGTGGCCTCTGGAGAGCGACAAGCGAAGCGTAGCAGACGCAGGGCCGGGCACATGGCGAAGCAGAGGCCGAGGAAGTTCCGGCCCGAGGCGGGCGGGCACCCTGCGCCACGGGATCGACGAGGAGTGCGACGAGACGGAGGACGAGGACGTGGAGGAGGCGGACGGCATATTTAAGATGGAGTTCGACGGCGAGAGCGACGCGTCGGACAGCAAGCAGCAGGTATTTAGCGCGGCCAAGCGACGCAGCCGCCAGGAGCGGAGACGCGAGTGGCAAGCGCCGGCACGAGGACGTGGCAGTGAATGGGGTCGACGTGGAGACGAAGACGACGACGCGGACGACGCGGACGACGCGGACGACATGCGCGCGCTGCCCGAGTCGTTCGTGCCGCCGCATCAGATGGTGGAGCGCGACTGCTTCTCCCTCGGCCTGCGCGACGAGTTCAAGCGCAAGCCGGCGGTGCGCATCTAGGACGCTCGCTCCGCGTCGTCGGAAGAGCTGGAGCGCTGCGTGCTCCCAGCCGTAGACCGCGCTGGGCCACAGACAATAGAATCCCAGGTCAGTTACGCACAAATGCTAGCGTTGGCCCCGTTGAACGTCGTTCCATGCGGTTTTCAAGGGCTTTCGAGGCTCATTTCGGGCGTCTTTCGGTCTGATCGAGGGCCTCACTGTGGACAGCCTGCGGCATTACTTCGTCGGCTGGTGGAGAAGAGGTTGTGATACTGGTTCTAAGGCCCGTAGAGAGCGGAACGTTGGCGTTGGGCGGCTCCATAGGCCTCACTTCGGGGCCCCAACCACCCGAAATACCGCTGCCAGCCGCTGGCACGCTCTCTCCGGCCCGTTTGAGCCGCTGGCGGCGCTCCTACGGCGCCCAGAACGGGCTGCTGGCCTGCTGGTTCGTCCCCATTCTGCTCTTCCTCGTCGCGGGTCTTCTCCCGCCTTCGCTATCGAGTGGCGAGTCGGCGCATGCACGCGGACGAGCAACTCGGGTTTACCGTGCGTGGCCGAGAGCTTGGACCGGCGGAGCAACCGCGCCGAGGCCGAGATGCCCATGATCTGGGCCACCACGGCGCTGAGCTCCGTGGTGCTGTCCAACCTGTCGGCGCTGCTCATAGCCGTCAAGCTGTCGCGCGACTGGGACTTCCGCGTCTCGAGCGTGAGGTGGCTCTTCCTCACCTTCTTCGTCTACCTTTGGCTCTACACGGCCGCGCGCGCGAGCTACTACGTCTGGATCGCCATGCTGCCCTTCGAGGAGTTCGTGGACGGCGTCAACGCCGTGCCGCTCACGAGTCGCCAGCTCGATCTACTGGGCATCTACGCCACCACAGACCTCCAAGCCGCGCGTCGAGCCTTCCCGACCTCCATCCTCTGCGTCTGCGACGTCATGCACTTCGGCGCGGCCTTCTGGGTGCTCCCACTCACGTACGAGCTGTCCAAGATCGCCGCCAAGTCCATGGACCGCGGCCCGGCCAAGGAGAAGGCCAAAATCCGCCTCTACATGGTGCTGGGCCACGCGCTCATCGCGCTCTTCCTGCTCGCGCAGGTGGTGCTCAGCGTCGTGGAAGGTGGCTACTCCGAATCCACGTACCGCCTGGCGCTCTGCATCTACGCCATGCAGATCATCACGCTCGTGTACATGCTCGTGGCGCTCGTGGCGCTCAAGCGCAAGGGCCGCAACGTGGAGAACATCAACGGCCGCTTTGAGGCCTCGCCCGTGTACCAGCGCCTCAAGCGCCTCATGCTCGTCTACGCGCTCTTTGCCTTCCAGTACGAGCTCACATCGCTCTACGCCTACGTCCAGACGCCGCGGGACTTGACCATGCTCCACTACATTGGCGCGAGCCAGGTCATCTACAACGCCACGGGCTTCGCCTTGGCGCTCTGCACGGGCTGCAGCCTGCCCTGCACGCTACGCTTCTGCGGCTGCTGCATTCCGGACGACATGTTGGCGCAGCTCGTGGTCTCCGCGGGCCACGCCGACAAGAACTGTCTGCCGTGTCCGCAGGAAGGCGACGGGCTGCCCCCGCTGCTCAATCCGGTCTTCGTCGTCACGGACATCGAGTCGTCCAGCGAGCTCTGGTCCAAGGACGACGGCAAGGTCATGCAGCGAGCTACGCAGGTCCACGACGACGTCTTGCGCTCGCTGCTGGCTCCGTTCCGCGGCTACGAGATCACCACGGCCGGGGATTCCTTCCAGCTGGCCTTCCACACCATCCGAGAGGCCGTCTCGTACTGCCTGGCAGTCCAGGTGCAGCTCCTGGCAGCCGACTGGCCCAAGGAACTGCACGGCCTGGTGCCAGCCACCAAGAAGAGGCGAGCAGGCCATCGGCTGCTCTTCCGCGGCCTGCGCGTGCGCATGGGCGTGCACGACGCCATGGGATCCGATGGCCACTTGCATCACAGCGCACACGCTGTGACGGGCAAGACGGTCTACACTGGCGCGTCCGAGGTGATCGCGAGCGAGGTGAGCGACTTGGGCGCTGGCGGGCAGATCCTAGTCACGCGCCGAGTGGCCGACTGGCTGCTCACCAACAAGGACGCCTTCCAGATGCGCTACTCAGTGGAGCCGCTGTGCGAATACGCCATCCCGCAGGTGGACACGCACCTCACGGTCTACGAGGTCACGCCCGAGCAGCTCGCGCGCCGCAAGAAGCTCTTCGCGCAGGACCAGGCCAGCCGCATCCCGGACGTCAACTCGCGCTCCGTCTCGGGCTCCACCATGCTGGAATCGGCCGGCAGTATGCTGGCAGAGGAGGACTTCCTCACACTCGAGGACCTGTACACGCCCACGGGCTCGCCTTCCTCCTCGTATTTAAAGCTGCCCAGATAGAGCCGCAGCTCTCGTCGTGTGTATCTCCTATGTGAATACGTGCGGTCCCCGCTTCTCGAGGAGAAAGCGGACTGTGCCTCCCAGTTCGTATCGTTCACTGGCCCTGCAGTCTTGTTGTCCGGCCACGGCGATAGTGCTCCAGTTGCCAATGCTCCCGTCACTCCAGCTTCTGCGCGAGCTTCTCCAGCACGCGCATGAGCTGCGTCTGAGTCTCCACCGTCTGCCGCAGCACCTGCATTGTCTGGTGCTGGAACTCCTGCTGCGCACGGAAGATGAGGCGCTGGTGATCCAACTCCTCGCGTCGACGCGCGTTCTGCTCGGCCGTGAAACGTTCCAGGATGTCCTCCAGCGTCTTCCGCGGCAGTTTGACTGGGGACTTGGCTGCGCTTTCTCCTGGACGAGGCCGTTTGCCACCCCCACGGGGTCTGTCTATAGTCAACGTGGAACTCTCGTTGCTCTCGTCGCTCTCGTTGCTGTTGCTGCTGTCCAGACGCTTGCAGTAGACCGCCAGCAGTTTCTGTTTCTGGGACGCTGGAGATTCCAGCAGACCAGCAGCTTCCTCTTGGCTGTAGAGCCTCGAGATGTCCTTCAGGCGACCGCGGAAGGTCTCGACATCCCCAGCCACGCCTAGACGGTTGAGTGAGTCTTCGATCGCCGACCACGTCGCCATGGTGCGCTTCCTGGGCTTGGTGGCGTCTCCCAGTACTGTTTGGAGCAGCAGGACGTCCTGCTCGTCGGTGAAGTCCAATGGTGGCTTCCGGTCCGTCGTAGGTGCTGGAGCCGACGCTGTGCGCTTGGGAATCGAACCCAGTCGTCTTCTGATGCGACGTTCCTGCTTCGTCACTGCTTCCTTTGTCTCTATCTCGGCCTTTTGCTTCACGCGCTTCTTCAACTGTTGTACCATCTCCTGAGCCCCCTCCTCGGCAGCCAGTAGCTCGCAGTACTCGGTCATCAGACGCAGACGCTCGTTGTCCGGGTTGCTGGTCATTGCGTGGCATCCCTGGGCCATCTCGGTGCGGTGGGTCTCCGTTAGGCGGTGCAGACGCATCCGCAGAGACTCCCGGTTGGCCAGGATGCCCTTGGCTTTGAGACCGTCAGCCACATCGCGCCATGGGATAATGTACTCCCCTCCACGACGAATGTCCAGCACGGCACGAAAAAGATGCACGTCGTCTCCCTCCTGGAAGGTGTAGCGCTTCTTGCGGGGCTTCTTGCCGACATCGGGAGCGCCGATGGCGCCCCTGGCGACCTCCATGGCCTCCTCCATGGCCTGGAAACCCCTTGCTGGGAAGGAAGGAGAACTGGGAAAAGGACAGGGTTGTGAAGATAGCACTGAAGCACTTGAAGTAAGTTGTTTGACAATGCTCCGTGTGACAAGATAATAGATCTCTCCAACTGGCCAAAACGCGCCATCCGGAACTCCGTTTTTCCCATCGGAATGCGCTACAGGACCATGTGCTCCACATGCTACTCGGGCGTATGAAGCCAAGGCGGTATAGGTCACTGTGCGAGGTTCCAAGCGTCGTCACTGGGGGTTTCTCGCTGTTGACAGCCACTTCACGACGCGACGCTGCCCCCTCAAGCCGCAAGTTCGTGCTCGTCGTGCAATGGACGGCATGAGGATGTTGCAGTCGCTCTCGCTCAAGGACAGCCGCGTGGAGCAGGCTACAAGCAGAGACCGTGTGGAGCAAGTGCTGTGTCACGACGACGTAGCACGGCGTCGGGGCTCCGAGAACGTCGAGCGTGGCAGTGGCGGCAGCGCTGATCAGACCGTAAATGCAGATGTCGCCCGCTACGTTGTGGAGCTGTACACCGCAGTGGGGTCGACTGGTGCGTCGCGCTTCAAGGCCGTGGTGGCTGTGAGTCTCAATCGATATACGCCAGTCGCGAGTGCGGTGTTGTGCAAGATGGATCGACTGCTGGAGCCGTCGTTCAAGGCGTGGGCGAGGCGCGAGGCGGGTGGAGGAGCTGAGTTTCCCGTCGATGGGTCGAAACTGGACGTGGCGTACCAGCTCGTGGCGTTCAAGGTGCTGCTCCTGAAGCTCGGCAGGCGGCCCTCTACTGACTTAGCTTCACTGTTCAGTGGCGAGGAGCTGTGCGGACTTGCGACCATCGCGATACGCCCGGAAGAGCTCGGAAACACAGAGAAGCACAGCCAGTTCAAGGAGCGCTTCGTTGGCCAGCATGGAGACCCGTTCTGGGGGAACGGCGTCGTCGCGCACACCTTAGGCTGCGCTGTAGCCACGCAAGTGAACTTGCAATTGCCTGAAGCCCAGCGCGTGGACTGTGAAGCACTGAAAGAGTTCCTAAACCAAGACGAGAACCTGGCCGTGACCACCGCCGCGATAGCCGGTGGTTTGCACAACAACGTGGATCGAGAACTCGTCCTGGCCGCTGAAGATCCAAGCTGTGGGCGCCGCTGCCAAGCACCAGGACGCCAGGACCGACTTGACCAAATCGCGGCGTTCGTCCAGAGCCAACGCACAGTCTGCAAGCAACAAGACGCGAAGCTGAAGCAGTTCTTGGACGCACTTACGACATTGTTGGAGCGTCTCGGAGCTTTTCATCACCAGCAAGACCGAGTATCCGCTCCAGAGCTGACACCGAGACTGCTGGGTGGAATATCTACCCCCGTGAACCGTTACGTGGTTTTCTTCGCGGGTTGCAAGGACGGAAGACGGGAAGGATCAAGTGCTGCAGGCGCGGCTATCGTGTGGATCGGGAGCTCCTGGGCAGAGAAGTCCGTTTGCTGGGTCGGCGGATACCAGCCTCCGCAGGACCCGGACGCTCCCGGCATCGGTGCAGCCACCGCTGGACTCCTACTGGGGCTTGGCGCTGCGCTGCGCAATTGCTGGCGGCCAGTGCACGTGGTCGGTGACCACGAACTGATTGTCAACCAGCACAGGACGCAGTTCCGTTCGTATGATCCAACTCTGCGGGAGTTCTACGACCAAGTGCGACGCGTCGCCGACGAGCTTCAACTCGGGCCAGCGGCGTGGAGTCTCCACCCACGAGAGTACAACCGAGTGGCGCACGCGGTCGCGGAGTTCTCCCTGGGGGAAGAAGAACCTTTGGCGGGCGTGCAGGGTCCCACGGATGCAGTAGCCGCTGAGCACCTGGCCAGGGACGTGGAATATTGGCGAGCAAGTCTCCGCGGCGAGGCTCTTTCGCACCCAACCGGTCCTTGGCGATGCAGCTGGCCTGCGTCATCTCGATAGAGCGCCGCAGAGTAGGTATCAAATGAAGTTTGCTGGCACAATCTGGTATGGAACCGGCACGACCTATTATCGCTGGAAAGAAGTGGATTTTGCCGTCCTTCGCTTGAAGTCACCGGGTCGGCTGCCTCTAGGTCTTACGGCGCAAGGTCTCCGGTCATACCTTCGTCCACCGGAACTCGGCGGTGTTCGACACCATTAGGCGATTGTCCTGCGCTCCTTAAGTTTTCATTGTCTAGAACCGCCAGCACGACCCCTTGGCGACTGGACCGAGACGCAGTTTAACACTGCAGAACAGCGTGGAGCTAGCCGTAGACTGCAGCCACGAGGTCGACGCATCATGTGGTCGAGGTGGCCCCTGGCACCAGAGACACGCACTCACTTGACGGCGGGCGACATTGCGGCTCCGTCGTCCACTCACTTGGATCGAGATGCCTGCCTGCTCACATGCGTCGCGAGTCGAACCCAAGCCTCCGTCACCGCGTGCGCATGGAGTATTAGCGTCGGCCACAGCCACCCGCCGCAGGAGAGCAGTCGATTGCGCTCCAAGCAGCTCCAAAGACAACTCACTTGACGGTGGGCTGCTCCATCCATTCGAGAGCGAAGCCATCCACGCGTGCTGATAGTCACCCTCTCCGAAGAGGCGTCGGAGGATCCGAACTCATGGAACTCCAAAGGCTGGAAAGAATGGCCGCCTCGTAAGTGAGCTGACCGTCAAATCACTCCACGCCAGAAACCACTGGGCCGCGCTCGCTCCAGGAACGCGATAAGGCAAGAAAAGGAAGCAGAGGACAAGCTGTAACGAATCCCGCCACGCTGGGACTGGCGACGTGGCCATAACTTATTCACGCCCCGTGTGAAGAAGCCGAAAACTCGAAAGTTCACGGCCACTCCAGCCCCAGTCGCCTCCACGGAGACGGGACGAGTGTGACGAGCTGCAAGGTGTTCGCTCCTCCACGACTCGGAAGTCGCTCTGGCATCTGAGGCGTCGGTCGTTGTTCACTCTCCAACTCTCGGTGCGAGCAGCGCAGCGTGCGGTGATCACTGAAGCAGACCCGTCGAGCCAGAAGAGCATGCTCTGGACGCTCTTGTCTGGCACCTCCGCGGCACTTTCTAGTGTGGGCTCCGCACTGTTCCTGTACAAGCTCTACCGCGACCGGACCATGCGCGCGTCCAGCGTGCGGTGGCTCCTCACCGTCTTCTTCGCTTACCAGTGCATTTACTCGGTCGCGCGGTTCGCGTACTTCGTTTGGCTGGCAGTTCTATTGCATGATTTGCTTCCCGATGTCACGGAGACGCTGACAGCCAGCGACTTTGACCTCCAGGGCATCCACGTCATCTTGGAGATAGGTGAAACCCCGAGCGGTTGGGTGACCGCGTTGACCTGTGCGGGAGACACGGCTCATTTCGGTCTCACGATATGGGTGCTGACGCTCACGCACGAGCTCACCAAGCTCGTGGCCATCTCCATGGACCGCGGAGAGGTCAATGAAAACTCTCGGGTACGCCAGTACTCCTGCGTCGGCCACACGTCCATCGCGCTCTTCCTGACAGCCGAGATCGCACTCGCCATCGTCTTCTCAGGCTACTCCGTGTATGCGTACACGCTCCTGCTGACCGTCTACCTACTGCAGATGCTCACGCTCGTCTACATGGTGGTCATGGTGACGACACTCAAGCTCCGTGGCCGCAGCTACGAGAATGTGCACGGAACCTTCGTGACCTCACCGCTCTACCAACGACTCAAACGCATCATGTACGTCCCCTGGGCCCCATTTCGATGGAGCTGGTCCCTTCCCATTGCTCACACGGAGCTCTTCGCCTTTACCTCTCGTCTTGATGCATGACAGGCTGGTGTACGCCACCTTCGCCTTGCAGTTCCAGCTGGCGACCGTGATCGTGGCGGTGGTGCCGAGCGAACGCAAGAACTTATCGGGCTACTTGGGCATCAGTGCGGTGCTGTACTACCTTCGCGGCTTCGTACTGGCTGTGATCACCGGCTGCAGCCAACCATGCGTGCTGCGCGCCATCGAATGCTGCTTGCCCGAGGAGATCAAGGAGCGACTGGATCAACTCCAAGACCAGTGCACACTGCCGGGCGGAAGGGACCTGCCATATATCAACCCGGTTTTCGTCTTCACGGACATCGAGTCTTCCAGTGCGCTCTGGGCCGCGGGTGGCGGCAAGGTCATGCAGCGCGCCACGCAAGTTCATGACGACATTCTACGGGCTCTACTGGCGCCTTACCGCGGCTACGAGATCACCACAGCCGGGGATTCCTTCCAGTTGGCCTTCCACACTATCGAGGAGGCCACGGCATATTGTCTCGACGCGCAGATGCAGCTCCTCCGAGCCAAATGGCCCAAAGAACTCCACGGCCTCGTGCCAGCCACACGGAAGGTTCGAGCTGGAGCCCGCTTCATCTTCCGTGGACTACGGGTGCGTATGGGGATTCACGACGCTGTGGGCTCCGAAGGCAGCTTGGTTCAACACGTGCATGCCGTGACGGGCAAGATGACGTACACCGGAGCGTCCGAGGTGATTGCCAATGAGATCGGCGACTTGGGCGCCGGTGGCCAAGTGCTGGTCACCAAGCGCGTGGCCGAATGGCTGCAGGGGAACTCGAAGCGGTTCGCGACCAAGTTCGCAGTGGAGCCTGTGTGCGAGTACTCGATCCCGCAAGTGAACGCGCTGCTCGAGGTGTCTCAGGTTGTCCCCGAGCGGTTGGCCATGCGGCGCAAAGTGTTCGAATCGTTGGGTGCGCGTCGCCGAGAGCTCATGCTGCAGATCGACCCGGAGCCCAGAGCGAGCATGGAGTACATGAGCGAGAGCCAGACGTTCGTCGAGTTCTTGCGGGCCTCGAGGCGGCCATCCGACGCAACCACAGACACTTGAACTCGTGCGGGAAAGTCGACGGGAACAGGACGGCACTGAAAGCTCAGACGACGCCCAGGCTTCGACAGATCGTTCGCGTGGCCTTCAAGACGCCTGTTGTTGGCTGCGACGCTCTGCTGATCGGTGGTACAGAGCTCCAAGAACCGCACAGGATTCTTCACAAGAGTAGATCGTCGACGACACTGTCATTGCTGCGCTACTTCACCCCACCGCCATTCGCATAGCGTTCCGGATAACTTATAATTTAGCCGATAGGATTCCTCTGGCGCTCGAGTGGGGTCACTTCATGAGCGCAAACGGAAAGTAGGCGCGCTGTGTGCGATCCGTCACCACCAGTGACTCGTACTTGGAGGTATCAAAACACAAGGTGGCGTCGGCCGCGTCCGGGACGAGATCGGCGGCCGCTTCCATGGCTGCAAACACCTTCCGCCGCTTGCTCAGGTGCTCGGGGAGCACCTGGAAGAGCTGCAGCGCGGCATCCACCTGTGGGATGTCGTAGTCGCCCACACGCTCGAGCTCGAAAGGCGAGTCGTCCATCAGCCAAGCGTTGGCCTGCAGCCAGTCCGCCACGCGTTGAGTGACCAAGATCTGGCCGCCTTCGCCCAAATCGCCGATCTCATTGGCGATCTCCACGGACGCGCCGGTGTACGTCATTCTGCCGGTGACTGCATGCGGTCCGTGGACCAGCGAGCCGTCCGACGGGTCTGCGTCGTGGATGCCCATACGCACTCTCAACCCGCGAAAGAGCAGTCGTGGCCCGATTCGGAGCTTGCGCGTGGCGGGCACGAGGCCGTGCAGTTCCTTGGGCCACTTGGCTGTCAACAACTGCATCTGCACGTCGAGACAGTAGCCCACCGCCTCGCGGATGGTGTGGAAGGCCAACTGGAAGGAATCTCCAGCCGTGGTGATCTCGTAACCGCGGTAGGACGCCAATACTGCGCGCAAGATGTCGTCGTGGATCTGCACGGCGCGGTCCATGACGAGGCCGTCGTCTTTGGCCCACAAGGCGCTGGAAGACTCGATGTCCGTGACCACAAACACCGGATTGAGCAGCGGTGCCACCTCGGAGCCGCCCGGGGGCGGCGTATTGAGGCGATACTTGTCTGCTGCGGTCAAGAGCTGCGCTTCCAGGTCGTCTGGGACGCAGCACCGCGCAGCACGAAGCACACAAGGCAGATTGCAGCCCGTGCAGAGTGCCAATGCGAAGCCCGTGGCGTTGTAGACCACTTGGCTCGCCCCTACGTAGCCCAGCATGGCGGCGTTCCGAGTCTCGGACATAGTGTACATGTAAAGTGACGTGACTTCGTACTGGAAGGCCAAGACGGCGTAGATGAGCATGATGCGCTTGAGACGGAGATACACGGGCGAGACCTCAAAGTGGCCGTTGATACTCTCCACGTTGCGGCCCTTGTGTTTAAGCAGCACGAGCAACGCCAGCATGTACGCGATGGTGCTGATCTGCATGATGTAGATGGCCAAAACGAGGCGATACGTGCTCGTCGAGTACCCGCCGTGCACTACGGTGATGACGACCTCCGTAACAAGGAAGAGCGCGACTAGGAGATGGCCGTAGATCATATACACGCGGATCCGCTGCCGCTCCTTGGCCGGACCACGGTCCATAGACTTGGCGGCGATCTTGGACAGTTCGTACGTGAGTGGTAACACCCAAAAGGCCGCGGCAAAGTGCATGACGTCGCAGACGCAGAGGATGCAGGTGGCGCTCACGCGGCCCGTGGCGGCGATATCCAGCACCACGTACACGCCCAGCGCGTCCAATTGAGCTCGAGTGAGTGGCTCGGCGTTGATACTGTCCACGAACTCGTCATCGGGGAGCGCAACAACCCAGATGTAGTAGGCGGTGCGGCAGGCCGTGTAGAGCCAGAGGTAGGCGAAGAAGGTGAGGAAGAGCCACCGCACGCTCGAGACGCGGAAGTCCCAGTCGCGGTAGAGCTTGAAGGTGATCAGCGCCGCCGAGAGGCTAGACAGCGCCGCCACCGCCAGCGCAATGGGCGTCCAGATCATGCGGCGAAGCGCAGGCCAAGGCGGAGCGACGCCGAGAGATGCTGCGGGAGCGGATTAACGCGGTCTGCGCAGACACGCAGGGCACATTGCATCGCGTCGAGATGACCGAGTCTTTCGCACATGAATTATGTATTCACTTTACGTGGTTTACTCGGTTTGGGAGGTGTGCAGTGAGGTTACTGTCTCTTTATTTGAATCACCTGAATGAGGTATTACAGGGTATTTGACTTCCGAATGTCGCTATTCACTGGACATCCAGCTGGCGAAACCTGTGTTCAAACATAGGGATCTCCTGTCGTTTAGCATATTGGCCCGGCCGATCCTCGCGAAGAACACAAGTGCAGCAAGAAGCAGGTCGGAGGAACATGTTGGGCTTCCAGTACATGGTGGCCAAGTCGCGCGAGCTCACGGCCAAGCTGGACCGGGAGCTCACCGCTGCCGCCGCGGCCTCCGCAGGCGGCGGCGTCTCCAGCTCCTCCGGGGCGCGGCAGCCGCAGCAGGCGTTCTCGGCGGCCAGCGCGCCGTCCAGCGCGGCTTCGAGCTCGGCCGGGTCACAGGCGCCGGCGACCGCGGCGCCGTTGTCGCCTCGCAACGAAGGCCGCGCCTTCCTACGCGCGCAGCACCAGCAGTACGACAAAGTGCTCACGAGCCACCGCGAGCTGGTGCACAGGTACGACGCCCCGGTTGCTGTATCAAGTCGCTTCCTGGTCGTGTAAATTAGCTCACGGTTTACGTCGGGGCCGTTGCGACAGTGGCGATGAGCTCGCGACGGCGCTGACGAGCGCGCGCTCGGTGCTGCAGGCCCAAGCCGCCAGTGAACAGTTCCTGGCGCAGAACTTCCATCTAGTGGCGCGCGTGCGGCAGCAACTCGCGGGCATTCGCGGGCTGGTGCTCAAGCTGGCTGACGACGCCGAAGACGTGGAGCAATTGTTGGCGCAGCGCTGTGAAGAAGCGGCGGCGCGCCAGAACGCCGCCTTTGCCGCGCGGCAGCAGGAGGAGCTGGAGCGCTTCGAAGAGCAGATCGCGCAGGAGTCGGAGGGTCGCAAGCGCGAGATCCTGGAGGCCAGGCGACTCAAACTGGCGCGGGCATTCCAGGAGGACCTCAAGACGTACCAGACCTTGGTGGCGTATCATGGAGACAGCACGGCGACTGCTGCGGTGTCGACTATTGCTGAGCCCACGACGGGGGCTGCGAGTGCCGGTGAACAGGAGCTAGCGGTAGCTGCAACTGGAACTGGAGCTGGAGGCATGGAGACACTAGACTCGATTGACTTGGTCGTGACGGCGGATGCGGACCAGCTGGAGGCCTTCTACGATTCGGGATCGGATGAGGAGGAGAAGCTAGAGTCGCCCAAGTTTGGTGTGCCGCCGGTGCCTGCGGAGCTGGAGGAAGAAGAGGAAGAGAAGAGCGAGGAGAAGGAGGTGGATGAAGCGCAGACTGAAGGCGCGCAGGACGAAGAGGAGCGAGCTGAAGAGGAAGAGACCAATCCAACGCCCGAGGGTGAATCGGAGGAGCAGGCGCTGGAGCGAGAGAAGACAAAGGGGGAGGACGGTGATTCTCCTGCTGAAGAACTCCCTGCTGCAGCCGAAGCAACGGACGAAACTGGTGATACGGTGGAGGAAAAAGAGGACCGCCCGGTCGAAGCGGATCAGGAAGCAGTTCAAGAATTAGCCCAGGAAGCGGGAAGCGAAGTCGAAGTCAGCGACGCAAAGGAAGGCGAGCAGAAGCCGTGACCGCGCTTCCGGATGAGGTACTTTACCGTCGAATGAGCGAAAGCCTTATTGAAAGAGTCGGGCTTCGCCTGCTGGTGCTGACGGTCATGATCAGAACGAAGTGACGCCGAAAGCTGGGACGCTGACGCAGTTCAGATAGCTGGTATTTATGAAGGAAGCAGCCAGGTAGGCAAGACAACAACAGCCCGCCACGATGGCTAGCCGATCAAAGAACTCTCGAGTCTCTCGACTGTACTGCTCTGGCAACTACAACCCTGTCACAAGAACGTGGTCGACACTTTGGCTGGCTAAAGTGTGAGAGAATGGCACGAAGAGATCTTGAAGATCTGAGAGGCGATCGGTCGGCTGCGTCGTTTCGGGTGCAAGTCCAAAGCCCAACAGTTTGTTGCCAACTCTTGCTCCTCAGAACCGAACGAGATCCGAAGCGAACAAGCCGGCTATCGAGCAGAGACTACCCCTACGCCAGCATCGGAGGTCGCCAGACGACAATGGAGGCCAAGGGAGGCAGCGTTGCGTCGCCCGTGTCCGAGTCGGAGCTAAGCAAGACGAGCAAGAGTCTACGCGCCACCAAGGGCACGCGCGAGCACTCGGACTCGCTCGAGTTCGACCCGCAGGTGGCCGCCAAGCTCTC
Organism: Halophytophthora polymorphica; assembly: GCA_023338205.1. Lineage (NCBI taxonomy): Eukaryota > Oomycota > Peronosporomycetes > Peronosporales > Peronosporaceae > Halophytophthora > Halophytophthora polymorphica. Next base: position 17,221 of record JAADYJ010000151.1, on the reverse strand, counting down.
GGCGCTCTACGAGAAGCTGGACGGCGACCTCAAGGCCATCTTCGAGGTGATCATTGCCTAGCGTTTGGTTTTCTCTGCGGACTCGGCAGTAGGAACAAACAGCGGTTTGTACATGTACACGTACTCACGGTTCATTCGTTTGCTGTTCGAGAGTGACAGGAGCTGGAGGAGAACCCACGCAAGGCGCTCAAGCACCCGCCCGAGTCGGCGGCCGATTTTGGCAGCAAGTACGCGCAGGGCTTCTACACCATGGCCGAGGCCAAGTGACTGGCTTCCAGTCGCGCGCGACTCGAGAACAGGCGCGTTATTGGTACGAATACATGCACAGGCTGCCAGTCGCGCAGTTAGCCGCTTGCATTCGTGGTGACGGGGCTGGCGGTGATAGGAGGCAGTGTCACAGTCGCTAGTGACGTGGCAGGAGCTTCCACTGACAGTACAGCAGGGAACGCGTCCTCGACTGGAGCTTCAGCAACTGGAACCGCGTCTTTGGCTGTAGTAGGTGACGAGTGGGGCCTCTCGGGGTCTCTGTCGGCCCCCAGGCCGCTCTTTTGGTCGCTTCTGGACGTGTTTGGACCCGTTGTAGGACGCTCCCGAGCGCGCTTGGAGGCGGCCACGAGCTCCGCGACCGCGAGTCGGTACTTGGCATTGGCTTCGATGGCATACGTTTTGACGGGGGCTTGCATGGCCTCCCACGTGCGCATGGGCTCGCCCTGCGCGCGCACGAAGCCGTTGCTCACGTTCTGCTTCTTCCACAGCCGCACGAGCTCGCCCGGGCGGTCGGCATGGCGTCGGAAGCCCAGCTTTTCGTCTGGACGGAACGCAGGCCCCACGCTCTTACGGAACACGTCGGTGAACTCGGGTAGGACCACTTCTAGCGGTGCTTCCTCCACTACTGCCTCGGGTGGATTAGTATCCGGGGTTTCCTCAGTCGTGGCGACAGTAGCCTCGAATGGGCTGAGGGCCGTGACGACGTCTCCGTCCTCCTTCGCACTGCCTTCCGCTTCGGGAAGTGCACCAGGAAGCGTGGCTTTCGTCTCTCCATGGGGCGGAGCGTTGTCCACAGCCACTTTGGCGGTTCGGCCACCGCTCGGAGGCTTGTTCTTGTCGGTGGTAGCGTTGGCGAGCGACTCGTTTTGAACCTTGAGCACCACGTCTGGGTCTACCGGATTCGCCACAGGCTTCACACGGCGACGCCATCGACAGCGACAGCGACAGCGGCAAAAGCGCAGGAGCGGCGACAGTCGACGCCAAAGCGCCGAGAGCACGATCCCCAGTGTTTGCCGCAGTATGGGCAGGAGCACTCGTACCCAGACTGCAGCCAAGAGCAGTGCCAGCACCAACGCCAGACACAGCGCGAACATGAGCAGCACGTTGGCCCGGAGCAGCTTGACCACGAAGCCGTGTTCGCCCAGTAGATCCACCTCGGCCGCCTTGGCCAGCAGCTTGGCGTACAAGTCGTCGCCCGAGTCCCCGTTGGCACCCACGCCCAGGAGTTCCACGAGCCAGCCCAGTCGCAGAGTCGGCGCCTGCAGGAGCTCCGTGTTGCCATACATCCACGCCGAGAAGGCTAGGTGGGCCACGAGTGTCCAGGGCAACAGCGCCAGTACCAGAACGCCAAGTTCTTCGTCAAAGGCAGTACGCACGCTGTAGAGCCGCAGCAGCGCCAGTTTGTCCAGCCAGAAGGTGCCAGCGCAGGCCAACGCCGCGATGAAGAGCAGCACGGGCGAGCCGCCGCAGAAAAGCAGCGTGACGCTCACCGAGTTGAGCACGGCTGGGTATCGCACGGCCAGATCGAAGCGTGGCCCGGCATACAGCGCGTCCATCTGCTCCTGCGTCCGCACATGGCGTTGGGCAAGACAACGGTGCAGCGGACTGAGTACTAGTAGACGCAGTAGCAGCACGAGTTGAGGGGCCAGCGCGTTCAGCAGCATGGTCATGGTGATGCCCATGCCCACGGTCGGGTACCAATCGCGCTCAAAGTCGCTGTACTTGCCCCGGAAGAGCTCGCCAGCCACGGGAGTGCTCTCCAGCGACAGCGCCGTGTTGACTACCAGCACGATGACTGCCGTGTTGAGGAACTGCGCCGCCGACATCTTGAGCGCCACGGCCGACGTCTTGGCTGACTCGCTCGAGTGTCGCTCGAAGGCCGCGAAGCCGCGCAACGTCGACTTGAGCACGAGGTTTACCACCACCACGACGGCCGATGCCAGCAGAATGAACACGTTCTTGGCCACGTAGTCCGTGATGAAGCCACGACACGGAGTGTACGTGGTCCAGAGCTCTTGCGGGCCGCTGAAAATCCCCAGCGCCTCCACGCTAGCCGCCAATTGCGACGTGCACAGACAGTAGAGCACGTGGCTGGCAGTATACGTCTCACAGTCGGCACCAGACGTTGTTCGAGCCTCGACGTCGAAGCACGGCAGCGTGTAGCACACGTCACTGGATCTCTCGGACACGCACGGGTCCACACAGCGGTAAAGCTCCGACTCCGCCACTGCCGGGTCGCGGATCTGCACGGGGTTCAGGACGCCATTGGAGTACGCCACGTGGTAGCGTTCCTGGCCGTCAGTCTCGGGCGTACACGTGGCGTTCTGGTCCCAGACGAGCTCCCAGTCGAGCTGCGGCTGCGCGTCAGCCCAATCCGCGCTCGCGTAGAAGACGGCGGGCAGGGACGCGTCGCAGAGGCCAGCAGGCGGAGACTTGTCCTTGAAGGCCTGCTGGGCGGACTGCGCGGCGGAGATGATGCCGCCCGATACGAGCAGGAGCAAGAAGGTCACAAAGTTGGTGAAGCTGCGACGGAGGCGACGCGCACGCGGTGTCACCTCCAGGTTCTCCCACAAGATGTTGGACGGCTCGGGCGCTGGCAGGACTGTGAGCGGGAACTGGCCGTCCCGGAAGCGCAGCTCCCGCGGCTGGAAGCGACGCGCGAGCGAGCGGTCGGAGCGCCGATAGTCCTGCAGACAGCGCCGACGAGACTCGAGGTTGTTGAACACCACGAAGGCGCATTCACACGCAGACCAATCAAAGGCTTTCGCTTCGGTCGTCGGCGCTTTCTTGCTGGACTTGGACTTCTTTTGGGAAGCTGTGACGGCAGTGGGCGTCGCAGCAGTGGCTGACTCCGCTGACTGCGGCTGCTCTTGCTCCTGCTCGGCTTTGGCGGCGGCTTCTGCTTCTTCTCGGAGTTGCTGTTGATGTTGTCGTGCCATCTTCTTGAGCGCTTTGAGCTTGCTGGCCTTCTTGGTCATTGCGGCCTGCAGCTTCTCCAGTTTCTTGGTCGTGTGCTGCAGCAAGAGCTCGTCGGCGCGCTTGAAGGCCGGCTTGGGCTTCTTCTTGCCCACGGGCTGCGCATGCTCCATGGCGAGTTGTGACTGCTCCTTCTCCAATTCGAGGATGCCCACCAGCGCCTGTGCGTCCGAGATCCGACGAGTGAGAGCCTCCATGGCCAGGAACGTCCGCAGAAGTCCTCCTGTCGGGTGTGCGATACTCACTTCGGCGATCCACGTGCCCAGGTACATTTGCTGCTGCTCGCGCTGCTCCATGGTCTCCTTCACAGCCTCCGTGGCCCTCGGAGAGCCCACGCGGGGTATCGCCACAGGGGCCGACCCACTGTCCACCCGAGCCAAGTGGTCCAGATTGCGCACGACGTTGCAGTTGACCGCACCTTTGGACAGCGAGTTCCAGACCTTGCGAGGCTTCCGCGACCAGCAGCAGCCGAGCCAGAGCGGGTAGTAGTGCTCCTCTTGGGTGGGATCGTAGCGTGCGTTAAAGTGCTCCAATACTTCCCGCGCCGTGGCGTCAGGCGGCAGACCGCGGACGTAGATGGCGTACTTGGCCGGCGTCAAATGTTCGTTCTGGTGCTGCTCGATGGCGCGACGTGCATGGCGACGGTAGAGCAGGTAGACGAGCAGGAAGAGCAGCGAGTAGATGACATCGACGGACGTGACGATCCAGGCCACCGTCTCTGGGCGCGACGCGAAAGGCGTGTTCAACGTCTCGCCTGTGCAGTCGATGTCCCCAAGTGGCAGACACTCGGTGGGATCCGCGGCGATGTCTGGATGTACGCCCTGGTTGCCCAGTGACGCGTAGGCGAACTTGAGTGGGTCCACCATCTTGCTGGTAACCCCGTGGCCAAAGTAGTTGACCACGATCGCAGGCAGGGAAACGATGCCCATGGCCAGGAAGACCCAGCCCAAGTACTTGAGCAGCAGGAAGTAGAGCTGTACGCCGATGCCCAGCTCGGCTATGTCGCTCATGTTGGCGTCCAGCACGGACTTGTTCCCGCCGGCCAGTCGGTCTTTCTTGGCGGCGTCAAGAGCACATTTGGCCATGGCCTTATGGTTCTTACTGCTCAGTACAGTGGGCGACACTGGCAGTGGCACTGTCAACGGGTTCACCTCCGCACCGGTAGCGCCATTGGAGATGGCGACTACAGGCGTAGAAGTGTCCTCTTGATCCGGAACGGGTTGCTCTTGGTCCTCTGGCCGTGGTGTGGCCTCCTTGGAGGCTGGAGCAGGAGCCTTCTCCCATGCGGTCGACTGTCGTCTCTCCGACTCGGACGATGTCGTGGTAGCGGGAGTGACAGCAGCCGCTGGACGTGGCTTGCTGTCTACCAGCCGCTTCTCGTCCACTTCGACGGGCGGCGGGGTGCTGGGCCGCTCGATGGCACCCGTCTCGGGGTCGTCCGGCACGATGAGCGTCGGCAGTCCGTCCATTACGGTGATGGCAATGGAGGCGATAGCTTCGCACGCTGAACTGAGCTTTGGCTAGCGCGGCTGCGACCGCCCAGACGTGTCCAGTCCACCCCAGGCAGCGTGTGACCCGTCTACTTGGAAGCAAATTCGGAAACGGACGCCGAGGGGAACAGGACTTGGCTCAAGCGACTATAATTGGTGTTGCACAGAGCCGCTTTGTGCCGTCTCGGAGTGGAAGTTGAGGTCGGGAGAAGAGCTACGCGCTGAAAGTCTCAGGACGTCGAGGACGACCGTCGAGTGTCGAGGTTCCCCACCTCCGCCTGCTGAAGTTGAAGCATGAAGCTGCAGAGCCATGGGGTTGATGATAGCCCGGCTCGTGGATACGTTGGCATTAGTGGGGAGTTCCCGGTCCAGCTTGGTCGCGCTGGATCACTATAGACCGGAAGCATAGCATGCTCTTTCCAGGCGAAGTACGGGGTTCTTGGTCAGTTCGACTTGCTTTCTCTATGATCGGATGGGGTACTTTTTTTAATTGGGGGGGTTACGACGTACCCCGGGCGGTGAAGTGGGGTTTACACGGTGCCACGTAGTGAAACAAACATGGCGACGGAGGAAGCATGGGATGAATGGGAGGAAGATGCGGCTGCTGCTGCGCCGCCCACACCGCCGGCAGAGCCGAGCGAGACGGAGGACAGCACCGACGACGTCTGGGGATGGGATCTACACGAGCTGGAGCGCGAGATGTGCGTGCTCCCCCCTGTAACAAGCGGTTCCATACTCCCTCCAGGAGCTACACGAGCCGAAAATGCGACTCTGGAGACGTTGCTCCACACGGCGCCGGGGCTTCAGCGCGAGCTGCGGACCAGCAGCGAGAGACTGGGAATTCTACGCGCGCTGGCGCTGGTCTCGCGGCTCCATCTACTGGCTGTGGGCGATGGCTTCGCGGCGCTGAGCGGCGCCAAATCCAGCAACGCGCACGTCGAGACGAAGACCATTGCAGCGGAACTTTGTGCATTGGCGGGGGAATGGGGTGCTAGCGAGCACGTCCACACGATGCTAGGCACGGTGGAGAGACAGCGACTGGAGGAACTGAGCAGCGTGTTGCACCGCTCGCTCGAGGTGGACGAGCAGGCCAGCGGAGACCTCACGCTCTTCCAGGAGGTGCTGGAGCAGGTCTTCGCGGGGTTACCGAGCCACACACTCACGTTACCGGCCATTTGGCTGGACGATGAGGCTGCAACTGGCCAGCACACGCCTTCGGAGCATGGAGAAGCCACGCAACCACTGCCGACGTATCTACAACAGCTTCTAGCCGCGGTAACGGAGCCGGAAGACGGTGTCGGAACCTCGAGTCGCGTGCCTCGACTGACAGACGGCGAGATCTTCCAGGACGCCAAGGACATCGGCCGAGACGAACTGGAGGTGAATGGCGAGCACGTCGTCGGCACGAAAGGCTACGACGCGGTGGTGGACGCTATCCAGGGCGCCCTGGAGCACGCGCTGGCTTCGCAGGCCGGTAAAACGCCCGAGCAGACGCCCATGGCGCTGAGCAACATGCTCCAGGCCGTGGCCATGGCCATACTGCACGCCAGTAACCGCACCGAGTCCGGTGGCTGCGCCTACGAGCTGTTGAGCCGCTTCCTGAGCGACCACAAGGTGGACCGCGTGCTGTTGCGTCCGGCCTCGGCGCGTGCAGCTCCGCTGCAGATTCACGTGGACGTGGGGCCGTATCTGGATTCGAGCGCGCTGTGGGCGTTCGGCTTACGTGTAAAACTGCGAGCGGTGACGTGGTACCTCGTGTGCGACGCCGAAGACCCGAGCATGGAGCTGTACGAGCTCGAGAGCTCGTTTTGCAGCAGACTGGCCTTCCCCGTCGGCCTCACGCCGTTCCAGCCACTGGACCACATGCGCAGGGACCGTGGCGCCGTGCAGGTGAAACTCGTGTTACCTGACGTTGTTACACAGGTGTTACCTGCCGTTGTTACAGAGGATGTCGATCGGCCAGAGTCGAGTTGAACGCTGGACGTTTGGTGTAAGATGGAGGCGAACCTGGCGGACACGGCGTTCCACGAGTTGCTGTAGCCGGGAGCGAGAGTGGATGGAACAGACGTGGACTTCCCAATCGATTTATTATGCACAACGTGGAGGAGGTCCCGAAGCAAAAACGGTCGGTGGCTCTAGGAGGCCAGGTCGCCACCTTGTAGCCCGACTGGAGCCGTGCTACGGCCTTAGAGGATGCAGACGCCGTCGCCGTTGGGCGTGATCATGACGATGCTGGAGTAGCGCGTTCCCAGCGGGTCGTTATAGACGCTGTCGACGTCCGAGCCACGCGCACCCACGGCCGCCGTGGCCGACATGCGCTCCCCGTTCGGGCCCACGGCCTCGTGGTCGTCGCCTCGGCGCTTGGCGTACACGGCGATGGCCACGACAGCCACGCAGCCCATGACGCCCATGACCGCCGCCAGCGTCACGACGCCAGCGCCGGAGCTACCGGATGTTTCCTTGGCCCGTTTCGCCTGCGCCGTCTCGCTGTCAATGCTGCCACTGGACGAACTAGAGGCCGAAGCGGAGCTGGAAGACGAGATTGGGGCCGCAGTAGCGGCTGGAGCCGCCGTGGTGGGCGTGGAAGTGGGTTCCGACGGGCGGAGCGACGGCGTGGGGGTCGGCTTGGGCATGTCGCCCACGTCCGGATCTTCGTTCGACGCCATGGAGGACGAGCCGTCGGCGATGGAGATCTCGGGCAGCCCAGAACTGGAGCTGGACCCGCTGGACGGCGCCGTCGTGGCAGCCTCTTCGTCGTCGCCCACGCTCACTGCGGACGACGCGGAGCTCGCCGTCGTGTTGGACGCCTTGGGCTTGCTCGTCTTGGCCATGCTCGAAGACGCCGAGGAACCGGAGCTCGACTCGGAGCTCGAGTTTGAGCCCGAGTCGACGTGCTTGGCCTTGGTGCTGCTGGAGCTCGAGTTGGAGCTCTTGTTGGCGCTGGAGCTCGAGTCGGAGGCCACGAGCGAGAGGATGGAGGACAGCACACCGCTGTCTTCCACCGCCTGCGAGGCGCTCTTGGTGGAAGACGGGGTGGAGCTAGAGGACGAGGTCGACGTGGAACTGGCCGTTTTGCTCGCTCGGGCCACCTCGGCCACGGTGCTCACGGCGTGCGAGCCCACGGTGTCCGTCGTGTTCACTGCGTCTGTCACGGTGGCTGTGGCTGCGCTCACCGTGCTAGCGACAGCAGACGCCGCCGTGCCGACCAAGCCAGTCGCCGTGGAGCCCGTGGAGCCCGTGCTGGACGCAGTGTCAACCACCGTGTCAACCGTGCTGGCAGCCGTGTCAACTAGCGTGCCAGTCGTGCCAGTGACAGTGTCAACCGTGCTGGAGGCCACGTCTCCAACAGTGTCAACCGTGTCTCCCACCGTGCTCACCGCCGAGCCAGTGGTGCTCGCAACAGTGCTCGCAACAGTATCAACCGTGCTAGCAGCAGTGCCAACAAGACTGTCAACCGAAGTGGAAGCCACGTCACCAACAGTGTCACCCACCGTGCTCACCTCCGAGCCTGCCGTGCTCGCAAGGGTGTCAGCCGCGCTAGCAGTCGTGGCGGTGGCGGTGTCGACCGTGCTGGAAGCAGCGTCGGCGACCATGTCAACCGTGTTGGAGGCCGTGTCAGTGACGCCAGATACCAGCGAGCCCAGCGTCGCCGTCGCCATCGTATCGTCCTCGCTCTCCGTCAGTGGAGACACGATGGAGCCCAGCGAGGTGTCGCCCAGCGTGCTGAAGACCGCGGAGCTGTCGAGGTCCACAGTGTCTACACTGTCTACACTGTCGTCGCTGTCGTCGCCAACGGTGGCGCTCGTCCAGCTACTGCCGCTGCCGCTGCCGCTACCGCTGGCGTTCTGCGCGCTGGCCGCCGCCGTCACGAGGCAGGCGGCCGCGATCACGCGCACCAAGACGCTGCGCATGACTGCGAGTCAATCACTCCCTTTGGCGATCGCTCTGCGCTTCCGGTCGGCGCGAGCGCTCTTGTGTAGCCGAGGGGCGGCGCTGTGTGTCGCGGTCGCGCTCTGGTCTGTAGTCGGCTGGCGCGAGCCTCGCCCTGGATTCAGGAGGAGAAGGAAGGCGCGAGTGGCTGGCGAGCAGGATGCAGACGGAGCTCGGAGCGAGCGCGTGCGCGTGTGAGTCGTGGGCTGCCGTCCAGACGTCGCCACGAGCGCGCGAGCGGGGAACGGAGCCTGGCGCGAGGGGCTGTACTATCGGAGCCGGAGGCCGAAGTGGGAATGGCCCGCAGCAGCGACCGACGGCGGCCATGCGCAGGCAGACATGACCGTCCACCAGACGTGCGTTGGCCATCAGGTGTACCCCATCGACATGCGCGGGCAAGCGTACCCCAGGGGTACGCTCTGACTCCCTACCGAGATACTGTGCCCTCTGTATTACGATATTTGGGTTGTGTGATACATTTGTGCTACGAACTGATTGAGGCTTTGAAGTTAGTTAAGACTCTCGAGTCTGTGGCAGATTGATACCTGTGGGTTTACATCGTTGAAAACGGTGAATGTAGATAAGTGTAAGAGGGTACGGTCCGACTCCTTTCTGCGCGTCGTTCCCACACAACTGCACAACTCCCCTTCTCTGCGCAGTCGCACGCGCAGGGGGGGACCATGCGTTACTCTCCAGTAAAAGTAAATTCTACCAACTGCGTTCGTGCAACCGCTCCATCCACTGAAATAACCACTCCGAATTAGAGGCGGCAGAACGTACCCCCGCCCGAAGCAGGATTTCTTTGGTTACACGTACCTGACTCCCAGCCAAATGGAGCGTGGGCCTCGACACTTTCGCGCTGCAGCTCCATGGGCCAACGTTGCAGTGCCTCTGCGCGTCTTGCACGTCGCTCTGCAAAGCGGGAGACTGGCGCGTTGCATGCCTGACTTGCAGACTCTAAGTATCCACACGCTGGCTGACAGCGAGCAAAGCGACATGGGAGCACCGTGGCGGCGATAAGATGTCGCGCGGCAGACGGACAGTCGCAGATGCTGGCGCACCAGACGGCCGACTCCGTCCGAACTGAGGAGGCGGCGGCCATTGCAGTGTGGATGGCTGTAACTCGCGCCCGCCCGTAACGCGCGCAGATCCCAGGCGCGCGCTTCACCTTCGCAAGATCTCCTCTCCACCTGGCGCCAAGCGCCTACGATTGACGCGGCCGGCCACACAGCGGCGCCCTCGCTCTCGCGCCGGTCGTGCCTCGCCGCCGGGGTCGCGGGAAGCAGCGCCCTACCATCGCCGCCTTGCACCATTGCTCGACCAGTTTAATGAACGTGCGCTAAATAGAGTTACCACCTCATAGTTTAAAATCTGGCGACAATGCCTGCCATTGGCTGGTTAGAATCAGTGCGCTACGCCAAGAGTGTGTGCGCGCTTGAAACGTAGATCTGTCATATCACAATTCATGGAAATTACTGACGCATCGGGTTGGCTGATCCACGTCAGTGCTCTCGCATGGCCCGAAGATCCGCGCTGGGAGTGTTGAGCAGCAAGCATCACGCCGCAAGTGAAGAAGAAAATGGCTCGCGGCGGCGGCTCCCCGTCGTCCAGCTCGTCCTCGGGCTTCTCGTCGGACGAGGACATGGCCGACGTGTCTTCCTCCTCCGCCGTCTCCTCCCACGTGCCTGCGGTGCACGTTGACGTGGTCCACGAAGCAGCAGAGACCGACGTCTCCATGGAGCCAACGACGTCACTTCCGGCCGCGAAGCCCGATACAGTCGCTCCCATGGAGCCCACGGACGCGGCAACGGCATCCAGCGATGGAAGCAACATTGCACCGTGCTGTATGGAAGCTGCGCGGCCTGTGCTGGACCCGGACGCGCCGCTGAGCTTCAATTACGAGCTGTACACGACGGCGACGACGCATTTGACGTGGCACTGGCCCACGAACAGCGGCCAAGAAGACGAAGCCACGCAGGAAGCCACGCTGCGCGCCTACCACGCGCTGCGCGCCAAGATCTACGACCGCTTCCACCGCGCCTTCCCGCTCACGGAAGACATGTACGCGCAGTGGCTGGCAGACGCCAACGCCTCTGCCAAGTCGCCCGAAGACGCGGTAACAACGCAGCAGCAGCTCTATGAGTTGGCCCAGCGGGACTACTGGTCGGTTCCGTTGGCGATACAACACTTGCGCTTCCTTCGAGACACGGACGCAGACCCGAAGACGCTGGCAGCGGCCATGCAGACGGCGCAGCGCTCCGTGGGGCTGCACTTTACCCAGGGCCACGAGGTTTGGGCGCTATGTCGGGAGATCACAGCCGACCTGTGCGACGAGGACGAGGCTGGCAGTGAGGCGGAGCGAACGCTACGCAAGGAAAAGGCGGTGCGGGCGCTGTTCCGGCGCCAAATGCGTGTGCCGCTCGAGGAGAACGACCTGGTGCTGTCCGAGTTCCGCGCCTGGGACGCCTACAACACGCTGGCGAGTTCAAGCGAAGATGGCGAATCGGCCTTCACGCAGGCGTCGGAACGTCAGAAGAAGCTGTTCGCGCCGCTGATGAAGAAGCTGCGAGGACTGGAGGCGCGGGTGACCGCGACGCCCACCGCCGAGGACGGCGCGAACTCGGTGGAGCACGCGTGGCTGCAGTATCTCAACTTTGTCAAGCACCGGGTGGCTCCGCTGCTGTCGGGAGACAAGAATGAGGAGGAGATGGCCTTCGATGCAGGTCGCGCGCTGGTGGTGTGTCTGTACGAACGCGCGGTGGCTGCCATGTGTCTGAGTCCGACGCTCTGGGCCAGTTACTTGGCGTTCTTGGACGACAGTCCAGGCGACTTGGCCCCCAGCTACCACAACAAGACGAGTGAGAAGCTGCTGGTCGCCCAGCGAGCGGTACGCAATGTGTCCTTCGACTCGTCGGCGTGGACGGAGCTGCTGGTGGAAATGGAGCGGTGTTACTATCCCGACGAGGACATTGGGGACTTTATGCGCTCGGAATTGCTCGCACGCACGTCTCCCCCAGCCATGGACCAGTTCCACTTCCTAGGCGTCTTATTCACTTGGTGTGACGTGCAGCGGCGCTCGACGAAGGCATCCATTTCGTTTCACGGCAAAGCGATTGATGGGGGAAAACTGGAGCAGGTTTTCGAAGACTGCGAGACGTTCCTGGCCACGACGTTCCCGGAGTTCCCTGAAGGAGTCACGCGACTGAAGGAGTACTGCGCCAAATGCAAGTGGTCGCTCGTGCCGCCGCCGCAGAGTTTCATGTGTAAGACGGAGGAGAAGATGGCGAGCTGGAAGAGCGCGTGGGACCGAGTGGTGGCCGCGCCGCGAGGTGAACAAGCCGCCACGTGGCTCGAGTATGCCGTTGCGAGCGAGCGAGCATTCATTTACGAGGTCGAGCAGATGCGGGAGAACGTCTTTGATGCTGGGTTGCGCCGTGTGAAGGACGCGCCACTGACGGTGGCCGAGGCGTGGCTGGTGTTCGAGCGTGAGTACGGCGATCTGTCGAGCTACCTCGAGGCTCGGAAGCGCCACGCAAAGCTCCGAGTGGCTGTTACAACGGGCGCGATTGCTACTACTACCTCCTCGGCTAGAGAGACACGCTCCAGTGCAGCAGACAAGAAGGAAAAAGCCTCCAAGAAGCGCAAGGCTCCTGCTATAGGAGAGGGCAAAGGCGGGAAAGGACAGACTGCACAGTCATCTCATCAGCCAGTGGCCAAGCGTGCCAAACCCGAGAGCAGCAGCGCCAAGCCTGAGACGAGTGCTAAGCCTACAGCCGCGACCGAAGCAGTCTCGACGCCGGATCGCGTGGCGAAGAAGGTCGTGCATGAGAGTTTGACCAACGAGCACACTCTCTTCGTGTGCAATGTTAACAAGGACGCCAGCAAGGAGGACGTTGAAGCGCTGTTCAAGAACATTGCGGGGTTCAAGGAGGTGAGGCTCGTGGTCAAGACGCGCGGCGCTCGTGTCAAGTCGCGTGGAATGGCCTACGTCCAGTTCTCGGACGTTCAAGGTGTGGCGGAAGGCGTCAAGCTGAACGGCAGTCTATTGCACGGCTCGCCACTGAGTGTGGAGGTCTCCAAGCCGCCACCAACAGCAACGACGGCGTCTGCTCCAGGCGGTAAACCAAAGAGGCCACTCGCTCGCGATGGATCATGGAAGACGAATCCAGTCACGTTGTTCGTTGGCGGAATAAACCCGACGACGCAGGACAAGAAACAGCAGCAGGTGACGGAAGAGCGGCTTCAGGAGGCGCTGCAGCAAGCGATCCAAAGTGCCGGCGAGCTGGTGGTGGTGGAGCGTGTGTCGATCCTCAAGGACCGACACGGGAAACTCAAGAACTACGGGCTGGTGGAGGTGGCGGAGGCGGCGCAGGTGGCCACGTGTCTGGCGAACGAGGCGGCTTTGCAGCAGGTGCTCGGCGATCAGGTGGCGCTCAAGCCGTCGCGGTTCTCGATTTCGGAGATCCTCGCGCAGCAGGAGCAGCAGCGCAAGCAGACGGGTGGTTATACTGGAGACAATGCCCACGTGGGACGGGCTGGACAGCCAGCCAACGCGCCGCACGCCAGACCATCTACTCGACTGACGCTCCCTTCCAAGCAGACGACGACAAGTCTAATGCCTCGAGCGCTGCGTCGGAAGCTTGCTGCCAAGGAGGCTGAGAGCAAGAGTGCGGCTTCTGTTTCTACAGAAGATACGGGGGCTACTTATGCTGCTACTGTCATGCCCAAGACCAACGAAGACTTCCGGAAGATGTTGCTGAAGAAGTAACGGGCCCTGGAACGAGCCACGCCGGTGCAAGCGCAGGTTTGATGGGTTACCCAGCGAGCGAAGAGAGAAAACGATGCTATCGAATCAGGTATGTCTTCGGTTGCAAGGTGTTGCGAGCTGTGTTCCCTTTGTGAGCTTTGTGCTAGCTCCTGCTTCTTACGCGTCAGGGTAGCAGATGGAGATCCACGTGCTCATGAACTTGCAGTACGTGCCGGCAGCGCACTCGGTGTGTCCCACGTGGTACATGCCGCCGCACTGGCCCCAGAGTCGAATTCCAGTGGTCAACGCAGACGTGTCATCGAACTCGCTCGAGTCTTCAAAGCCGTCACTGGAGAACACTGCAGCGTCGTAGCTGCCACTGCCGGACTCCTCGGCCATGAGTCGACGACGCTCGCTGCCTTCATCGCTGCCGTCCATTTCGTCGCCCCACATAGTCGAGTCCCAGCCACCGTGGTCCCCGCTGTGGTCCATTTCATGAGGATCCACCGCAACCAAGAAGTCACCCCCGTCGTCCTCATCGTCACCGGCGCTGTCATCGCTGGATGCAGCTGCGGCAGAAAACACGGGTCGGGAGATGTCGATGGAATCGTCGAGGACAATCTGTGGGATGTCACTGTCACCCGCGCTGGCGTCGGTGCTGCCAGATTCACTTGTGGCGGCGAGCAAGCGGTCGGGGGCCTCGGCTCGAAGTTGAGCCGCGTCAGCCGCGTTGACGGCCATCACGACGGCAGTAGCGAAGGTGATGATAACGTGTGACTTAGGCATGGTTCAAGAAGTGGAGTAACAAGACCGTCGCAGGCTTGAGAAGCGGAGAGAAGGTCGCTGGAGTCGGTGCTGGGTTGGAGGTGAACTGCAGAATGGCAGACTGGGAGCGGCAAGGCGTGCTGCTCGGGATCGACACTTCCATTCCGAATAGAGCAGATCTCAATCGCTTTCGCAGCAGCTTTGCAACCACCGCCGTAGGGCTATTTCAAGGTTGGCTTCGCGATTTGGATGCGCTTGAAATGATGCGGAGAAGTTTGTTCGGTCCACTAGAGGTACTCCAACGCAAGCGTGCTTGGAGGCGTTGAACGTTGCAGCCCAGCAATCGGTCTATGCTGATAAGATAAGTACGGTAGGACTGAGACCAAGAAGGGGAGAACAATGCTCTAAAGTGAGCCGAGCTGGCCGCACGCAAGACGCTGCAGAGTTAATTTCTCCACAATCCCATGCCCTGACAAGATACCGAGGGCCAACGCCTACTTGTGATAGGACGAGACTGATCCTAGCCAGCTACCAACTTGTGTACTCCCGCGCTTCCGTTTTGAAAAGCGAGTCAATCCAGGTATGGCGAGGTGTCTACAGCGGGATGCACTTGGCCGAGCTGCTGTCCACGAGAGTGCATGTGGTGCCTTCGATGCACTGGAACCACGTGTAGAAGCGGAAGCCAGCGCATTGCCCGAACGGCGGGATGGCGTACTGTTGGCACCACAAGTACGGACTGGAGCCCTTGGTCTCGCATCGGTAGCCGGCAACGCACTCCAACGCGGTGGCGTCTCCCTCGGGCAGTTCCCCGCGCCAGTAGCGCGAGTAGTTGAATCCTCGGCCTCCGCACGCCTGACCGCCAGACACGCTGGCGAACTGGTACCCGGGCTTAACGGCGGGGGTCACCGTCTGCGCCTCTAGTTCATCCACTTCGACACTCCCGCTGTCGATTTGGCTGCCGTCCACCGCAGCCAAGAACCGCTCTCCAGCGTAGCTGTCCGATGCGGATTCATCCCAAATGTAGTCTGCGTCGAGGTCGTCGCCATCGCCGAAATCGCCAAACACGTCGTTGCTACCACCGTCGAGATCCTCGGGCGGGCCGTCGCCGGAAGCTGACGAGATTTGGACGTCGGCAACGAGTGTGCCACCGGTACGAATGCGAGCAGCGCTCACGCCTTGGGCGGGTGTCATCGCCACCGCAGCGATTCCCACCAGACCAACAGCAGCGAAGCGGTTGACCATCACAACGTGTGATGCTGCTGGAGGGTGTGCTCGAGCACAAGTGGAGACCTCGAAGGTGATTCTTGACGGTTCTAAGTCGGCAGGAAGCTTAGAAGTGAGGTATCTAGGGCTGCGTGGACGGAGATTTTGATCCTGGAGGTCTCCACGCCCGTCTGCGCTGTCTGGCCAAAACGGATGCGATGGTCCATGGATGAAATCCAGCGATGTGGGGTGCGATTGTGCCGAGACCAGGGGAAATTCCATCTCACGCCTTGTCGAGGAAGCCGTTGAACGGCTCTGTGAGAAGATGCAGCAACAATGCTGGATGCACAGCGAGTGAATGCATTCATTCATCGTCTTATATCTGTGCTTTAATATGCACATAAATGATCGTCGTGGGCGGCACGAGCTTCCAAACCTAGAACGACTAAGTCCCAAAGGTCTTCCAATAGCCACGCCAGTGGTGCCCGTCATCTCAGCCACAGCCTTCTGCCGCGGTGGCGCTGGCAAACTCGCCACAGCGAAACTTTGTGGTGCCAACCTCTATGTAGTCCGAATCTTCGTCCACGTTGGGTGCCCTATTGCCTTCGTCCGGATCATCGCACGCTGCGCCTTCAGTATGTAAGAGAACAGCCCTCACGGTTCTCGATGAAGCCATCGCGATGGCGACGATAGTGGCGATGCCGACGATAGTGCGGGTCTTGGCCATGCTGGAGCTGTTCTGGATGAATCTCGACTTGATCTTGAGCAAGGCTGTGTTGTGTCTTGTGGACCAGACGATGAATCGGAGAAGGTGTGCAAGGTCGGCAGCAAAACTCGAAGTGGCAGAAAGATAGCCAGAATTCGGGGCTTGAGACTCATGTCCGAGGAAGCCATGGTCCACGCGTAGCCACGCCGAGGCTTTGGGTGCGGAGTGCCGGTCTAAATTCGAGAAATTCTTCCACTCCATCCTGAGGAACCAAGGAAGTCGTTGTGCTCGTTACAAAGCGCTACCTAGTGATGTATCTACTGGTCAAAGGTTGCTGGGCTTCCTGCATTGGCTAAACGGCTCTTCACAACCTGGAAAACGCCTTCATCATGTCAGGAAGCCTGGACCAAGCTGTTGCAAGCAAGAAAAAAAAAACTCCCACTCATCTGTGCGTGGAGGAGAATTGCATCAACCACTATTCATGGCGATTCGCGACACCGAGAATGAGAGGTCGAAGTGTCGTAAGCACCCCTCGTGTAGCGCGTGTGATTCCGATTAGGCCCAAGGCTGAGCGCTATGGGTGTTTGAAAAGGCCTACTGCTTAAGCATCCTCCTCCGGGACGCACTGCGAGTACCAATCGTTGAAGAACTTGCACGAGGCGCCAGCAACACAGTCCGTCATACCGGCGTGGCCTTCACCGCCACACTGACCCCAGAGCGCTACGGAGCTCGGGTCAACCACTGGCTTGCACTGGAAGTACCACTCGTTTACTTCCTCGCACTCGTAGCCCGCGGCGCAGGAGAGCTTGGTGGTTTTATCGGTGAACGATGGGGTGGCCAGGTAGCTTGCGTAGTCGAAGGCCTTGCCGCCGCATTGCTCCCAGGCACGAACATCGGCCTGCTGAGTAGAGAAGGTTTCGGTTTCCATCACTGGAGTCTCAGGCTCAGGGGTATTCGGGGTGATAGTCTGCGGGACAACGGTACCAGGTACAGCCTCTTCCGGGATACACTGCGAGTACCACATACTCTCCTTGTAGCACATCGCACCAGCCACACAGTTGGTCTTGCCCGTGTGGTATTCACCACCGCACTGCCCCCATAGTGCCACAGCATTCGGGTCCTCGACAGGCAGGCACT
>JAADYJ010000150.1:0-34598 GCA_023338205.1 Halophytophthora polymorphica | reverse complement strand
TTGATTGGGAGTCTAGCTGTGACTTACCGCTGTGGTTCCGGACCTGACTCAAGAGCGCACGTCCAGACGCCAAGTCGACGGACGTCTCAGCGCTGCTTCCCTGGACGCTCAAGCTCAAGACTCACTCGCTTCGCCTTCTCCCGGATTAAACGTTCCGGAAGGGGATTCGCAAGGTGCACACGTCAAGCCCCCTCGCGCCTCGTCTATATTCATGGGAGGGTATGCACGCTATACGCCACCCCCTAAGGCGATCCACGGCCTTACCGCCGCGCCTCAGGTCATTCCCTCCTCTGGTGCCCCGAATGTCAAGCGGGACAAGGTGTCAGAGAGCAAAATAGAGGGATATCAATGTAGATACCAGGGTACTAGCGCACGATCACCAGAGAAGTGTGACGGCGGAGCGCTAGGGGTAATACTGGACGGCTGCAAAACATAATTAGAGACGACTAGGCAGATAACTCGAGGAATATCAGGTGGTGTCAATGACTTCGTCTTTGTGTCTGGCTGACATGCACGTGGCGAGTGTTGGCGAAGTGGAGTGAGCGCAGAGGCTGTTGCGAACCAAGGCAAATATGTGATTTTTTGGCGAAGCAAGACAACAGGGAAGCCACAGCTGCTGCGGCGAAGATGCGATAGCTGGCAAGGGCATCTTCTTCCCTGTCGACAGCCGGCGGCCCAACAGCCGGCTGCCCACATGTACGGGCTTCTATTCCAGCGAACATGGTACAATCCTCTTCAGATCTGAGGCACGCCCGAAATACTCAGATTTTGATGATGTGATGCACAAATCCTCTACGATGTTCTCAGCAGCCATTTGAGCATTCGTCCTCCACTTCGCGAACGAGATGCGAGCGCAGTCGGCGGACGAAGCGGCTCCACGTCGTCCGCTGCTGACGTCTGTGGCGGTGGTTTGTCGGGCCAAGGCCGACGTGTTAGGCTCCTGTGCGCATGTGGGCACACTTATTGATGCGTACCTGGACTACTCGCCCAAGTGGACCATCACTGCGGCCGCACACTTCGGCTACTTCCGTCTGCTGCAGCGCCTGGGCACCTCCAGTCGCCGCGTGGAGCCCGTGAGCACCCACAGCTGCTACCTAGCGGCAGCGCAGCAGGGCAACCTGCCCATGCTGGAGTGGATTCACGCCAACGAGCCGTCCTTCGCGGCGCCCAAGGTCGGCATGGACAAGGCCGCCAAGTTCGGCCACTTGCACGTGCTCCAGTGGATGCACGAGCTGCAGCGCTCAGGCGCGGTCAAGACGGAGCAGGACGGCCCAAGGGGACGCATTGCCATCGGAGGATGCACGGCCGACGCGCTGGACGGTGCTGCTGGACGCGGCCATCTGGATGTGGTCCGTTGGCTGCACGAGAACCGCAGCGAAGGCTGCACGTCGCACGCCATGGACGAAGCTGCGGCCAACGGCCACTTGGACGTAGTGCAGTGGCTGCATACGCATCGTAGTGAAGGCTGCACCACGCGAGCCATGAACTTGGCGGCGCGCAATGGCCATTTACAAGTGGTACAGTGGCTGCATTCGCACCGCTCGGAAGGATGCACGCATTTGGCGACGGACTACGCGGCACTACGCGGACGACTGGATATCATCAAGTGGCTGCATGCACACCGGAGCGAAGGCTGCACGTCGCTGGCGATGGACTATGCGGCCCAGAGCGGCCATCTGGAGGTGGTGCAGTGGCTGCACGTCAATCGGTCGGAAGGCTGTTCGCCTAACGCAATGGACGAGGCGATCTGGGGCGGCCATCTCGAAGTGGCGTGGTTCCTACACTCGCACCGTCGGGAAGGCTGCACCACGGCCGCTATGGACAGTGCTGCGATGGAAGGATGGCTCCATGTTGTGCAACGTCTGCACGAGGAGCGTCCCGAGGGCTGCACGGTCAAGGCGGCGGACTGGGCGGCTCGTGACGGCCACTTCCAAGTACTGCAGTTCTTGCTCGAGCACTGTCAGCAAGGCTGCACCCATCTGGCCATGGACTACGCGGCCGCTCGAGGTCACTTGGAGATCGTGCGATATCTCCACAATACGCGCACGGAAGGCTGCACTCGCTGGGCCATGAACAACGCGGCCGCCTCGGGCCACTTGGAGATGGTGTCCTTCCTGCATCTCAACCGACGTGAGGGCTGCACAGTGTACGCCATGAACTCGGCCGCGGCCAACGGCCACTTGGACGCCGTCAAGCTGCTCCACTACTGCCGCCCCGAAGGCTGCACGGAGATGGCAATGGACGCCGCCGCGGCCAACGGCCACTTGGCCATCGTCCAGTTCCTGCATACCCACCGCCACGAAGGTTGCACCAAGAGAGCCATGGACCGCGCGGCGGCGGGCGGCCACCTCAAGGTGGTCCAGTTCCTGCATGCCAACCGCAGTGAAGGCTGCACTCAAGAAGCGATGGACGGTGCGGCCTGCTTCGGACACTTGCAAGTGGTCCAGTTCCTGCACGACCACCGTCGCGAAGGCTGCAGTCGCGACGCCATGGACGAGGCCGCGCGTTGCGGCCATTTGGCTGTGGTGGAGTGGCTACATCGCCACCGACGCGAAGGTTGCACGACCAGCGCGATGGACGGGGCGGCCTGGTTCGGCCACTTGGCCGTGCTGCACTTCCTACATGAGTATCGCCACGAGGGCTGCACACGTCGCGCCTTTCGCGACGCCTCGCTCTCCGGATACGTGGACGTGGTCCAGTGGCTCTCTGAGCATTTCCCTCACTGCGCCAATGCCAATGCCGATGCCGATGCCAGGGGTAGTCACGAAGCCGCAGGGTTCAAGGCCGAGCCGCTCCCGGTCCTCGCTTCAGCGCCGTAGGTGGCACATGCACGTCGTCATCCTGCCGGAGCTTTCGTCCGTTTGGCTCGGATGCTGCTTCAGTGTTATTTTCTGCCAATCAAAACGCCCCATTTGACTCGCAAACGCCACCTCCACCTCCACCAAGAAGCGCAAGAAAGCAAAGAAGCAAAAAGGGAGCCATGTTCGCGCAGGCGTACCAGTCGGGCTTCATCTCGCTACTCTACAGCGTCGGGTGCGTCTTGCCGTCTGGCCCGGTGTCTTGCCGCCTTGCTTTCGTGTCTGTTGCTGCGGGTCTGACCGCGGTGCTGGCGGCGTGGGCTTGCACGCAGCCCGCGACCGCTGCAACTGTGCGAGAAGCAGGAGGAGACGCCCGGGCAGAGCGTGCGGCGCGTGCTGGACGAGGACGTGCAGTCGTCCGTGATCGAGCTCCGCGCCGAAAACCTGGTGCACACGTGGCTGCGCTTCCCGGCGGGCGCGGCGGCGGACGAGCAGCGACAGGAGGCGCCCCGGGCCGCGGTCACCTGCCTCCACATCCGCCTGCGCCACTTGGTGCTCGTGCTCAAGAATCTGGAGCAGCACACGTCCGTGGAGGTGCAGGCGGCCGACGACCGCGGCACGCGTCGCCGCTTCCGCCTCTCCACCTTCCAGAAGCAGAGCGCCGTGCACGCGGAGCTGGCGCTGCTGCCGCTGCAGCTGGACACCGGCTGGAACCAGCTGCAGGTGGACCTGGCCGACCTCATGCACACGTGCTACGGCGCGCGCTACAGCCACGCCGTGAGTGTGCAGCTCCACGCCTCCTGCCGGCTGCGGCGCGTCTACTTTGCCGAGCGCATGTTCGCCGAGCGCCAGCTGCCGGCCGAGTTCCGCCTCTTCAAGCGCCTCACCAAGACGCAGACGCAGCTCTTCCGCCAGCAGCAGCAGCAGCAGCAGCAGCAGCAGGAGAGTTGAGGAGGCGCCTGGACGTGAAGGCGGAGCACTGCACTTGTCGAGCTGCCTGCCGCCCCAGCTATTTATCATCAAGAAGCAAGACTACAAGCACTTGTTCATGTTTTTGTGTTTCTTTGGGCGTTTAGTTAGTTGCTGCTTGCGGTGCTGGTGGCGTCGCCGTGTACGACCATAGAACCCTACGATATGCAAGAGGAATGCGAGCGCGACTCAACCAGACGCAGACGCGGGGCGGTGCCACCAACAAGTGCGATTGGCGATCGGGCGGACGAGTTTCGATCCTCATGGACGCGGCCTGCTTGCCACTCAAGGTGGTGGCCGCCCGCGCCGTCAGCCATGCGCTGTGCTCCCCTTAGGTGATGACCGTGGGGGCCGTGCGGCCGGTGGCCTCCACCAGGCCCGAGAGCTTGAGGCCCACGTCGATGAGCGGCGCCAGCGCCGTGGCGGCGTCCTGACCCAGGTTGCCGCTGGGCACCTCGTACTTCTCGATGTACATGCGAATGGTGGCGCCCGCCACACCCGTGCCCGAGAGACGGAAGATGACACGCGAGCCGTCCTCGAAGATGTAGCGCACGCCCTGGTGCGACGACACGCTGCCGTCCACCGGGTCCAGGTACTCGAACTCGTCCGCCACCTTGACCTTGAAGCCGTTGAGCTCCTGGCCCACCACGCCGTCGAACTGGACCATCTTGGCGATCATGGCCTCGGCCGCGGCCTTGTCCACGCCCTCGTAGTCGTAGCGGCAGTAGTAGTTGCGGCCGAACTTGCTCCAGTGGTCGCGCACAATGTCCTCCACCGTCACCAGCGGGGCGCCGTCCACCTGCTTAGACGCGATGATGGACAGCCAGGCCAGCACGGCCCACATGCCGTCCTTCTCGCGCACGTGGTTCGAGCCCGTGCCGAAGCTCTCCTCGCCGCAGATGAAGGGCGTGAAGTCCTCCTTGCCGTAGATCTCCTTCGAGTCCATGAGGTTGCCGAAGAACTTCCAGCCCGTCGGCACCTCGAAGAGCGCCAGGTCCAACTTCTTGGCCACCAGGTCCACGGCGCCGCTCGTCGGCATGGAGCGAGCCACGCCGCGCACGCCGTGCTCAAAGTACGGGATCACCGTCGCGTTCGCGGCAATGACGGCCAGCGAGTCCGACGGCGTCACGAAGAAGCGCGAGCCCAGGATCATGTTGCGGTCGGCGTCGCCGTCCCACGCGCAGCCAAAGGCCGGCGGCTCCTGCTCCTGCCCGTGCACGGGCAGGCCCTTCTTGTCCACGCCCATGACCTTGATCAGGTTCTTGGCGTACGTCAGGTTCGGGTCCGCGTGCCCGCCGTTGAAGTCCTCCATCGGCGTCGCGTTCATCAGGCACGATGCGTCCGCACCCAGCTCCTCCACGAACACGCGGTGCGCGTACGGGCCCTGCACGCCCGACATCGAGTCGCACGCCAGCGAAAAGTCCGGCCGCGCGATCAGCTTCTTGATGGCGTGGAAGTCGAAGATCTTCTTGAGCAGCGCCACGTGGTCTTCAGCAGAGTCGAACACCTCCACCACCACCGTGCGGCTGCCGTCGTCGGCGGCCACAGCCACCTGGCCCACCTTGCTCACGTCCACCGTGGGGAAGTCAGCCGCGATCTTGTACGACTTGAGCACCTTCGAGTTGGCGAAGATCTCGTTCGTCACCTTCTCCGGGGCCGGGCCGCCGTTCTCGCAGTTGTACTTGATGCCAAAGTCCTCGTCCGGGCCGCCCGGGTTGTGGCTGGCGCTCAGGATGAAGGCGCCGAAGGCCACGCTGCCGCCCTCACGCTCGCGGATCACAGCCGACACGGCCGGCGTGCTCAGCAGCGCGTCCTTGCCGATCCACAGGCGGTCCACGCCCGCCGCCACGGCCATCTTGATGATGATCTGCACGGCCTCCTTGTTGAAGTAGCGGCCGTCGCCCGACACCACCAGCGTGCCGCCGTTCAGGTCCTTGGACGGCAGCGAGTCGAAGGTCGACTGGATGAAGTTGTTCAGGTAGTGCTCCTCCATGAAGCGCTTCGTCTTCTTGCGCAGGCCCGAGGTGCCCGGCTTCTGGTCCTGGAACGGCGTCGTCTTCACCGTCGTCACCTTGAGCTTGCCCAGACCCTTCTGCTCCGTCAGGTCGATGGTTGTGTCCTTGTACGTGCCCGCCAGCACCGTCTTCTGCTCCGAGCTGTTGTTCACAATGGTGATGGCGCCCTCGAGCACCACGCCAGACGCAAAACCCACGTTGCCAGAGACCTTGAGGCGGTCGCACTTGATGAGCGACGGCACGTTGCCACGCAGAGCGGCCTCCAGCTGCTGCACCAGCTTGAATTGCTTCGAGTCCAGCGACACGATGGGCGCCACGCCTTCGCGCTCCGGCGCCAGCACCGGGCGGTAGTCCTCCGTGATCACGTACGCGTCCGAGCGCAACAGCAGCAGGTCGTCGCTCTTCTTCACGGGCGCGAAGCGCGTGCGCGGCACGCACACGGCGCCGGCGCCGTCGAAGCACTCGATGGCAGCGCCCATGGCCGTCTCCAGCTGGAACACGGGCGTCGAGGTCGAGTCCTTGGGGTCCACCGTCTTGGAGTTCTTGATCATGGGCAGGCGGATCACGCCGTTCTGCTTGGCCAGCTCCTCCTGCAGCTTGTCCAGACGGATCCACAGGTTGTTCGTGTTGAAGTAGCGGTGCTTGCCGATGTTCTGGAACTCCTTCTCGTCCTCGTCCGCGCACTGCGCCGACTCACGGAGGATGAGGCGGCCGTCCGCCAGACGCTCCGCCAGGTGGCCACCCTTCTTGTCGTTCTCCGTGCGCTCGCAGCACTCCATCAGGAATGGCTTCTCCGACTGCGCAAAGTACGTCAGCAGGTCCAGGTCCAGCGTGGCGCCCAGGTTGTCCGAGTTGGACACGAACATGTACTTCATGCCGTCGGCCACCAGCTGGTCCAGCTTGCCCGAGCCCGCGAGCGACGCGTACAGGTCGCCGTGTCCCGGCGGGCACCACTCCTTGGCCGGGTTGGCCGGGTTCGTGGCCGGCTCCATGGTCGCCGCGTTCACCTTGGGCACCTTGTTCTGCACCATCTCCAGCGCCTCGTCCTCCACGATCTCCGGGTACTTCTGCAGGTACTCCAGCGTGTCGGCGCTCGTGCTGAAGCTGTTCATCAGCACGAAGCGCACGTTCGACTTGTGCGTGCTACGCAGCTCCGTCACCTGCTTGGCCATGATGTCCAGGAACGTGTCGTCGCCCTTGACGCACAGCAGCGACTTGGCCTTGTCCAGGCCCATGCTCGTGCCCAGGCCGCCGTTCAGCTTCAGCACCACCGTCTCCTTCAGCAGCGTCGGGTCCGCCGTCACCGACTCGCGGATGCTGTCCGCCTTGTCCTCCAGGTACGGCAGGTTGTCCGACGGCTTGATCGAGTCCTCGGGGATCATGCCCGTCTCGCCGCTCACCAGCGCCTCGTACGAGTACTCGAAGGCCTTGATGGCGGCGCTGGACAGCCCAGCGGCCTGCATCTTTTCGCGGTACGCGTCGAACTGCGCCATACTGCTCGTCTTGGGGCGGGGGAAGAGGAGGGACGCGCGCCGGGGGCAGAAGCTCAAGCCGAAGATCTTCTTCTCGCGCTCTCGGAGTCCAAAGTGGAAATGAGCCACACCGCCCAGCACGGAGCACGGAGCGAGCCAACTTTGCCAAGGGGAAGCACGTGGAAGGAGGAGTGATGGTCGTCGGGATCTTCTTCTTGGGTGGGGGCGAGGGAATGGGTTACGAAACCCCTCTGTCCGATATCTCTATCCTATGATACGTGCCGTATAAGGATACATCAGCCTTCCCGTCGTTGGCAGTGGGCTTTTCTTCTTGGTGTTATCGGGTTCTATTGATGTCGTATCTTGGTGTAACGATGAAATGGATGACTAGAGAACGAAATAGTACACAGAGGTCGCCGGCTCACCGAGCCCATCCTGGACGCAAACCTGGGTTTACGGACGCGGCTGATAGAATCAGACGCGGCGGGCGGGGCGTTACCGCATCGACAGACCCAAGCAGCAGTGCTCGCACCCAGGCATAAGCGGGTTGCGAGTGGCGGCGGCGGCATGAATGGCTGGCTGGCAGGGAGGCAGGAAAGCGCGCGCGGCAGCGGAGACCGCCACTTTGGCCGCGGTCCTGCGGCGCTGGCCGTGGTCCCTCCCCGCCGAGGCCTCGTCACCCGCGGCCACGTGTCGTATTTGGCGGGCGCTCGGGAGAGGGAAAGGAGCGAGACAATCCCGGGCGACGTCCTTGTCGCGAGGGACCGCAGAGATGGGACAGGGCTGGGCCTGAGTTCAAGCGAGCCGGCCAGGCGCGGGCCATGTCACTGTCGTGGGGTTGTCCGTCTCGAATCTTTTTTCGCGAGGGGTAGGGCTCTTGTGCCATCGCTTGGGAGCAACCAACAGCATGCGAGTCAAAGCGAGGCTCGTGCGTCAGCGAGCGCAGACCATGCGGATGCCCCTGACTCTCTCGGAGCTCCGCGTGTTGTGCACCCCGCTCCGGCCGGCGTGGACTGGCGGTGCGGCGGAGAGAAAGATCGCCCTGGCGCGGCTCCGAGCAGAGAGCTTGGCGCGTTGTCCGTCGCGCCGCAGATCGGAGCCCCGCGCCGCCACTGCTGGTGCGCCACGTATCACATGCCGCCATGCAACGATGCAAGCGGGTGAGCCGGCCGCCCGAACGCTCTATCGCCGCACGCTCTTCGCGCCTTCGTCGCATTGCGCGCGGCAGTCGAACACTTCGAGGCGTCGCGCCGGCCTCAGCCATCAGCACCGGCGATTGACGACTTGCGCGCGATCCGCCCCAGTGGCGAGCTTCGTCCATGGAGAGAAGGCGAGCAGCACCAGCGGCCGCTTGGCGAGGCGCCACCGACTATCGCAACCCGCGTCTTGCGGTGGGAAGGCGAGGCGAGGCTCGCTAGTCTCGGGCCCTGGGTCAGAGATCCCCGGACTCGCGTTCGTTGGGGCGGAGGACTCGCCTGCTAATGCGCATGTAGCCATTCTCGCGGCGAAGATCGGTCGCCGCACTAACAGCAAAGGGCACGCCTGCGCCCAACGCGTGCACTGCCATGCCAGCGCAACCCGGAATTGCATCTCGTGCGTGTGTGGATCGGCGACTCTCGGCCACCTCGGCAAGTGGAAGTTCCAAGCCCCAAGCAGCCATGCCGGTGTCGGCGTCGACAAGCACCGCCATGGCGCAAATGGCCCGGGAGCTTCACGCGCGTGACGCTTCCGCATCAGCACGGTCTCGAATCTTCCAGCGGAGACGGAGCTAGGCACTGACTTGCCGTTTGTAAGGAACATATTTACAATTATGACTAGCATCCAGAGAAACCGTTCCTTTCACAGCTGTAATAGCCTGGCATTTGGAGTCAAGTTACAAAAGAACCTTCCATATTCGGATAAAGTGAACCACAAATGGTTTCCTTTCTGGTAAGCTCACATTTGAGCGAATTGGTATCCACTTCTCGCAATTATAGCCCCAGCATATGTAGCAGCTACTGCTATCACCGAGGTACGAGAGGACACTACAACACGAGGCCGCAGCTTCCCAAGATCACAAATCTGCTCAAAGTGAGGCGCTGGGTTGCTAAAGTAGCCTGCAACTTTGGCTACTGCCCCAGACGCACTGCCATTCTGTCCCAATTCCGCCCCCAACCGCGCCACCAATTAGCGGGGAAGTGAACACCGCCGCCCCAAACAGGCCAAACCGAGCTTTTCACGCACCAGCGAAGTCCCGGGACCTCGCTCGACTCGCGCTGCTCCTCCGGATCTGCCGATAGCTCTCCGCCCGCAGCGGCCTCCCCGTTCCGCCTCGCCCCGCCCCAGGCAGCGACCACGCACGCACCCCGTCCGCGAGCATGTCCAAGCGGCCGAGCTCCAAGATGTCGTCGGGCGGCGTGCTCAACAGCATGCTGAGCTCGCTCTCGCGCACGAACGAGTCGACGGCGTCGGCCAAGAGGGCGGAGGCGCAGGTGGCCAAGCTCACGGCCGGGCGCGGCCAGACCATCTCGGTGGACGACACGTCGGCCGCGCCCGACGCCGCCATCGCGCAGTTCCTGCAGGACATGCGCGCACAGATCGACGAGAAGGGCTTCGGCGCCAACGTGGAGGTGGAGCTGCGGCTCGGCCGCGTGACGTCCATCCTGCAGGAGGCGCGCTGCCGGCCGTCGCAGGAAGGCATGGACGCCGCCGTGGTGCTGGAGGAGGCGCAGATGCGCGCCGTGGGCGCCAAGTTCGTGCCGGGCGTGGCGGAGCTCGAGTACCCGGCCTTCGTGCACGTCATGGAGGGCATGCTGCGCGGCGACGCCTACTCGGAGCACAAGGAGAACCAAGTGGTGCATAACCTGCCGCAGTCGCAGCGCGTGGTGCAGGATATTGACCCCAAGACGAACCTGCGCGGCACGCCTATGGTGCAGGTCAAGGAGCGGCTGGGCTCGCTCGACATCTTCCTGCCGCACTGCCAGTACGACTGCCGCGTGTCTATCTCGTGCGAGTTCCCCACGCGCGCGCTCGAGGGCGACCTGAGCGAGATGCCCGCGGCCGAGAGCATCCGCCACAAGGACCGCACGTCGGCCGTGGGCCGCGACCTGCGCGTGGACCTCACCAAGGTGCTGGAGGAGAGCACCAACAAGAAGTCGTTCGAGGTGGAGGTGGAGCTCAGCGAGTCGGCCGTGCAGAGCTGGCTGAGCCAGCCGGACGAGAACGGCCAGAGCTGGAAGACGGCCATCGAGACGTCGTCGCTACTCTGGAAGATGGTCAAGTTCTTTATGCCCAACGCCGGCCAGGCCTTCAAGCGCCACTGGGACTTTGCGGGCGCCACGGAGGTGCAGAACGCCTACCAGGGCCGGCTCGGCG
This sequence comes from Halophytophthora polymorphica, assembly GCA_023338205.1. NCBI lineage: Eukaryota > Oomycota > Peronosporomycetes > Peronosporales > Peronosporaceae > Halophytophthora > Halophytophthora polymorphica. Next base: position 23,990 of record JAADYJ010000150.1, on the reverse strand, counting down.
TGCGGGGCAAATTCAGCGGCACTATGCCCGTGGGCTTTGCGCGCTGGCACATCCCGCTCGTGCAGAGCCGCGAGTACTACGTCTCGGAAAAGACGGACGGCGTGCGCTACTTCCTCGTCGTGGCGGGCGGCACCACGGTGCTCGTGGACCGCTCCAACTCGCCCTTCGCGGCCTCGGGCCTCGACTTGCTCAAGCTTGTGCTGCCCGAGGGCACGGTGCTGGACGGCGAGCTCGTGGTACGTGGCCGCTCTCGTCCTGACGTTGGCGTTAGCCTGACGTTGGCCTTGGTCCAGTCGACTCACGGGTTCTTGTGTCTATGCATGTTGCTCCTCTCTCTCTCTCTCTCTCTCTCTCTCTCTCGTCTCGTGTTGCTACAGTTCCACCAGGATGACAAGCGCTACGTGTTCATCGCCTTCGACATCATCGCCACGGGCCCGTCCGCCGAGGACTCGCACGTGGACAAGCCCTTCTCGGAGCGGCTGCGGATATTGAACGACTTTCTCTCGGTGGAGTACGTCGCACCTTGAGGCTCGAGGCTCGAGGCTCTGGGCTCTGGACCCGCTCTAGGCGCCCGTATTGTCTCTCTGTGTCTCTCTTCTCACACTGTTGCTGCCTGCCTGCTTTGGCTTGCTGTGCTCTGGACAGGGGGCCGTACGCGTCAGGCATCCGCCAGCTGAACATCAACCGACACGCCATCCTGTTGATACTGCGCAAGAAGTGGGTGCCGCACCGCCACATCTCGGACGTGTTCCGCCAGGTGCGGCGCATGAAGAAGCGCGACCAAAGCGTGTGCCGCCTCTACAAAGACGACAAGCGCGTGCACTACACGGACGGCGTCGTGTTCTGCCCCAACACGCCCTACGTGAACAACACGCACAAGGAGTACCTCAAGTGGAAGTGGTCGGATCTCATCACGGTGGATTTCCTGGCTACGCTCAACCAGGCGGGCGACGGCGTCCAGCTCACGTGCGGCGGCCCGCGGAACTCGAACATCGACCTGGACTCCATCGTGCGCGTGGACCCCAAGGACCTGCCCGTGGTGCACAAGCTCGTGTCGCGGATGCCCAGTCGCCAGGCCGTGCTCGAGTTCGCCTTCAATGCCGAGAAGGGCTTCTGGAACTACAAGTGCGCGCGGCCCGACAAGGACTGCGCCAACTACATCCGCACGGTGCTGGGCTCGCTCGTGAATATGGCGGAGGCCATCTCGGAGGAGGAGCTGCAGTACCGCCTCACGAACCCCAACGGCACCGACTGGAACACCCACATGAAGAACATGCGGCGCTCGCTGCTGGAGCAGCAGCAGCACAGGTAAGGCGGGCCCTTGAGCTCCTTCTGGCCGCCGTGGATATGGCCAGCGAGGCCGTGACTTGGCTATCGGCGGCAGACAACGACGGGAAGGGCGAGGGGGGCCCAAAGAGGTCCACCGCTGACCAAGAGGGAGAGTACGTCTACAGTGAAGCATCCAGCAAACAAACCGAAGCAGCAGTCGAGCGCGACGCGCCGACTCGACTGTCGGAGCTTCACACGCGCGAGGAGAGCGGGAAGAAGCAAGCCGAGAACCGCGACGCCAACCTTTTTCTTTCTATCCAAATAAAAATCAGCAGCATGGCCGTGTTGTTCGCTTGTCCTCCAGTCCACTGGCATCTACATGTACCTACCTGCTCCTTGTGCTCCTGCACAGCCGCAGGGGCAACGGAGACCTGCTGGCATGACGAAGCAGTTGGCTCCACTCCCGCAAGAAGCGCCCAAGAGAGCACACGTTCGCACGAATATATGCATTTCTCAGCACACGCGGCAGCGCCTGGAAGTCCAAGCCAAGGCGGCGCTCGCTCGCTACGCTCATAACACACTCCGCCACAGCTTGTTCAGCAGGTGCATGCAGGCCTGATTGTTGGTAACCCACACGATAAACTGCAGCACAGCAACAGCAACAGCAGCAGCAGCAGCAACAGAGCCGAAGTCAGTGAGCACCCGTCCACGCGTCCGAGCATCGCCACACGCAGCCACGCGAATGAACCGGGAGAGCCAGCCAGCCAGTCAGCCAGACGCATTCATCTCGACAGAGAGCCCGGGACGCACCTTGGCCCGCTGCGTGGGGGTGAGGATGTTCTGCAGCTTGTCCATCTCCATGTCTAAGGTGGAGTTTTTGTTGATCACCTCCGTCTTGAGCTCCGCCAGCAGCGCCAGCGCGTTCTTGAGGTTCTCGCAGATGATCGAGATCGAGCCCCTGCACCAGCATCAGCAACCACGCGCCATACACGCACATACCCTCGTCAGTCCACCAGTCAAAGGCCGCAGCACACACACACACACACACACTCCGACTTCGACACCGACACCGACAGCGCTTTGCTGCGTGAAGACGGACGCACGCACCGCTGCTGCTGGATCTTCTTCTTCTGGTCCTCGCTGAGCCCGAGTTCCTTGGCCAGGATGACGGGGAGGCTGGTCTCGTCCTCCTCGTCTTGCCAGAAGCTGTCGTCCTGGCGCAGCGCCCAGATGCACATTTTGGTCACCTGCGTGGGCAGCAGCAGCCGCTCGATCTGGTGCAGGTGGTAGCTCAGCGCCGAGCGCCGGCCGTGGCCGTAGTCCGAGTACTGCTCCTTGAAGTTGTCGATCTTCTCGGCCAGCTCCTTCTCCGATGCGCCGCGCTGGATCATCTGCTCCAGCTCCTCGCACACGCGGTTCTTCTCCTTCTCCTCCTGCCGGATGGCTTCCTTGCCGGCCTTGAGCTGCCCGCGCAGCTCCATGTTCTCGCGCTCCAGCTGGCGGCAGCGCTCCTCCACGCCCAGAATGTGCTCGCGCTTGCGGCGCCGACACTCGCGCGCCGACTCGCGGTTGCGCTCCAGCTTCATCTTGCGCTGCAGACTCGTGGCGTTCGCGCCGTTGTCGCTGCCGCTGCTGCCCGCCGCGCTCTTCTCCGTCTTGGGCGACTTGGTGCCCGTCGCGGCGTCTGCTCCCATACCCGAGGCGGCCGCGTTCGCCAGGCTCTGCCGCTTCTGCGCCAGTGCGTTGTTGGCGCTCTCCAGGTGCCGCAGTAGCCCTTCCTGCGTGGCCGACATGGCCTTCCCGTGCGGCTCCGCGTGGCCCGTGGGCGTGGACGTGGCTTCGGCAGCCGAGCGCTTCTTGCCTCGCTGGCGCGGGGTGGCCTTGGCCGTCGTGGGGCCTGAGGCGCCACTCGCCTGCGAAGCCGACGACGCATTCGTATTCGCAATCGAAGCAATCGAAGCAGTCGAAGCAGAAGGGAGCGAGCTGCTCGTGGTGGCCGTCGGCAGCGAGACCGTGAGCGGGCCCGTCTGCGCCATGGACGTGTGCGGCTGGTGCAGCACGAGAGGCAGACTCGTGTCGTCCCCGCCCAGCATGCGGAACGGGTCGTCCAGCCCCATGGACGTGGCCAGTGCGTGGTGGCCCTCCGCGCCCGCTGCCTGCGCGTGCGAGTCCGCGGCCGCGTGTGCCCCCACGCCTACGCCCACGCCGGGCGCCGTCATGTTCTCCGAGTTGAACAGCAGCCACGAGAACATGTCGCGGTTCGTGGCGCCGATGAGCTCCATGTCCGCCACGTCGGCCGAGCCGGCGCCCGTCGCGGGGCCCGAGCCGCCCGCGCTCAGGTCGCCGCCACCGTGCAGATGCGGGGCCGCGGCCGCCAGCGTGGGCGTGCGGGGCATCGCCACCTCCTTCATGCTCGCTGCTCTGGCCTTGCTGGGCGTCTTGGCCGCGCGATGGATGGAAGTAAGTGCTCGCCTTCCTTCCCTCTGCGTTTTGCTTCTCTGGTCTCTGGAAGGCCGGCGGGCCGCCAATACTAATTCAACCAGCAGGCGCCGGATATCTTCCCTATTGTATGCCGCCTTCGCAAAGCAGCAGGTCCCCACTTAAGTGCGAGTTCGAAGGGAAGGGGTGAATGGCACAGACAAGCTGGGAAACAACCCCGAAGAAGCAGTAGCGCGAAGTGAAAGCCATGCCATCCGTCCCGAGGATCCGCTCTTTTGCACCCCTACCCCGCTGAGTGACGCGCCTGGCCACGCAATCACCTAGCCCGGTAAGAATCCATCTCGTACAAGTATCTGTCCGCTGCAGGCACGCGCCGAACCTGGTAGTGGAGGCGCAACTTTACCGGGACAAGACGGGGTGGGGCGCTCTCGCGTAAGTGTCTGGGGGCGTGACCGTGAGGACGTGGCAGGTGCGTGGGGGATGCGGAGGGTGGGCCGCTCGTTTTATTCGATAGGGGTTTAGTATACCAGAGTGTTTGTTAGAAGTGACGTGGGGAGTCAGGATTGGCCGAGATCTGCCTTATCCTAATCCGAAACAGCTAAACGGAAATACCTAGCAAGCTTCAATGGTCTCGCGGCCAATAGGATGCGGGATACATGGTAAAACCTCAAAACCTCGTCCGAGAAGCTCTATGATTGGCCCGATTGCAATTAGGATCGCATTGCCGCGTCGCTCGCTGGCTGCGACGACGAGCAGACCTGGTCTTGTTGAAGCGAACGGCTTGATGGAGCTGGCGTGCGCGTGGTGAAGTCATCGGCGGCGCGGGATGACACGAGGCCGCATCTCGGTGGGGACGCCTTAGTGCTTGCCCTCACACCTTCACTCGCGGAGAACACACGTGCCCCGATAGTTGCAGGACAATCAACCCGCAGATTTAGCGCAGCTCTAAATACTGGCGCCTCCCGCTGACGGCACGGACGTGGCCCCCGAAGGAGACCATGACGATGGCGGCCACGTCGCGGTCGTCGATGCTTGAAGGGGTCTGGGGTGCGTGGCAGACTCGACCACCGCAAGGCGGCGTGATGCCTTCAACTTGCAGGGTGCACGCACGGCGAGTTGTGTTGCTGACGCGATGGCCCGCCACGTGAACGCCGGGTGCCCGTTGTCGCCGCCCAGAGCTCCGAGTTGACGGCCTGGCCCGTTAGTGGCAATATTCCAGCGCTGCTTGGCTGACATCACTCGGCACGAACCCGCAAGGTGGTGGCCGCGCCCCGCCACGGGGCCTTCTCGACAATCCTGGTTGGCTGACCACTGAGAAGCATGCCGAACGGTAGGGAAATGCCAAAGGACAGGGCTCCTCTTTCGACTTGTGAGATCCGGATAAGTTCCGGATAAGTTCCGGCCACGCTTTTCCGGTTTCACCGGTACTGACATTTCCTGGCAATACACCTCAACTTTAAGGTTGATTCAGCGAAACCGATAGATACCGGTGCGTTCTCTGGCTCTCCGCTGTCGGAATCGTATTATCGCCCATCAGACCACGAGGTGGCGGCACAAGAGAGAAAGCGTCCGAGCGAGCTCGGAGCCCAAGCACTGCCCCATCGCATCGCCTGCAGCCAGAGAGCGTAGAGGAAAGGCGCCGCAGCAACGTAAGTCCCCCGCTGTCGAGCCACGTTACTTACCGGCGGCCCCCCACTCTACGCCGGCGGCCGCTCCGTGTCCGCTCGCTGCACGCACGTGGGCGTCCGCTCGACTATTTGCGGCTCCGTCTCGCTCTCGGGTCTCGCCGCCCACGTGGCCAACGCTCGCTCGCCTCACACCCGCCTGCGCTCGCTGCTGGCTCATTCGCGTATTCGGCACAGGTCCGAGCCGTCCGTCGTCGAGCCACGCAAGCCAGCAAGCAGCTAGCTCCCGACCGCCGCCATGGGGAACAAGGGATCCAAGGGCTCGCGCAGCCTCCGGCCGCCCATCAAGAGCGACTCGCGCGGCTTCAAGTTCGGCAACAGCTCGGCCAACGGCGGCCGCGACGCCGGCAAGAGCGCCCCCGCCGCGCCCTCGTACCCGTCCTCGGGCCCGCCGCCGGCGCCCGGCCAGGCGCCGCCCCCGCCGCCCTCGCAGAGCGAGGAAGAGGAGTGTACGTTGCGTGCGTCTCGTTCCTTGGCTCGCCCGCGTCTCGTTGTGTGCGGGTGCTGACTGCTTGCCGGGCTCTGTGGCTCTGTGTGCGCAGCCGACATTGAGGACGACGACTCTGGGCCGATCGAGCAGGTGTCGATCGAGGACATGGGCGGCGTGGCGCGGCCGCAGACCAAGGTGAACGTGGAGGACTTTGACCTGCTCAAGGTGCTGGGCAAGGGCAGCTTTGGCAAGGTGATGATGGTGCGCAAGAAGGACACGAAGATGATCTTCGCCATGAAGACGCTGCGCAAGGCGGCGCTCGTGAAGCGCAACCAGCTGCTGCACACCAAGACGGAGCGCAGCATCCTGCAGAGCATCAAGCACCCGTACCTCACGAGCCTCACATACGCCTTCCAGACGCCGGACAAGCTCTATTTGGTCATGGACTACTGCGGCGGCGGCGAGCTCTTCTTCTGGCTCAAGAAAGACCGCCGCTTCTCGCAGCAGAAGGCCCGCCTCTTTGCGGCCGAGATCATCCTGGCGCTGCAGGCGCTGCACAAGCACGACATTATCTACCGCGACCTCAAGCCCGAGAACATTCTGCTGGACCTGGAGGGCCACATCCGCCTCACGGACTTTGGGCTCTCGAAGGAGGCGGTCACGGGCGCGGGCGCCACGGGAGGCACCAAGACGTTCTGCGGCACGCCCGAGTACTTGGCGCCGGAGATCCTGGAGAACAAGGGTCACGGCAAGGCCGTGGACTGGTGGAGCCTCGGCACGCTCATCTACGAGATGCTCACGGGCCTGCCGCCCTTCTACGACCAGAACATGCAGCGCATGTACGACAAGATCCTGAACGCGCCGCTGCGCTTCCCGTCCTTCATGTCGGCCGAGGCCAAGGACCTGCTCACGGGGCTGCTCACGCGCAAGGTGTCGGACCGACTGGGCAGCGGCCCCACGGACGCCGAGGAGATCAAGGCGCACCCGTTCTTCAAGGGCATCGACTGGGAGGCCGTGATGCGCAAGGAGGTCGTGCCCGAGTTCAAGCCGCCCAACCGGTTGGGCTCCGTGGACACGAGCAACTTCGACGTGGAGTTCACGGCCGAGAAGCCCGTGGACTCGGTCGTGACCACCACCATGAGCGAGACGCAGCGCAACAAGGCGCAGTTCCCGGGCTTCACCTACAACGCCGACACGATCGAGGAGGACAAGGCCAACTAGGCCCAGCGAGGCCCAACGAGGCCTTCCGGGCCGCCCTCGGGCCCTCGCCACGGCGCTCTGCAGCCATTTAGAAGAGATGAAGACGAAGACGATGACGTAGTCCAGAGAGGCGGACGGGGGACGCGCTGCGGGGCGGAACGCACTGTCGGGCGGCCGATCGCAGAGCGCCCGACGTGGCTCTCGTCCTCCAGCCGTCCCGCGGAGCAGAGCAGTCGAGTCGAGCGTCGTGGCGGCCTTTATTTCTTTGCCATCCGTCCAGCCTTGTGTGCATTGCAAGGCGAGAGGAAGAAGTACGCTAACAACCCCACAAAAAGAACCAAAATGTGATCGGAACGAGCGCCCCTCGGCCGACTTGGCTCGGCCTCGCGAGGTGGAAACCAGCGAAGCAGGTCAAGCGTTCAAGTAGACGGACGACCGTCTACGTTCTTGTCTACTGCGGCGCGGTCTAGTGATCTTTACATCCTCCTGCAGCGACCAAGTGGCCGAGTCGCCGAGTGAGCGAGCTGTCCCTCCCACTCACTGGTCGCGTCGACGGCCCTTCTTCTTGCCGCCCGAGTTGATGTGCACGCCGGCGACGCCGTTGGGCATGTCCGAGTCCTCGTACGGGTTCTTATCGCGGCCCTTGCGGCCCTTACGGCCGTGCTTCTTGAGCCTCTTGCTGGTCGCGCGCTTGTCCTCGCCCGTTGTGTCAAAGTCGAGCTCCTGGTCCACGTCGGCCTCAGCCTCGGCCGCGTCTTCCGTCGTGGCCTCCTCCTCGGTGCTCGCCACCGCCGCCGCCGCCGCCTCCGCCTCCGTCAGGTCGGGAAACTGCTCCTGGGCCAGCACGTGGATGTCGAAGATGCGGGGGTCCGCCACGTGCGGCGCCGCGTGGCAGTACAGCAGTCGGCCGTTCACGTAGTCGCGCAGGATGTCGCGAGCCGCTCGGGAGGTATCGGGCCCGCCCTTGCCCGTGGTTGTGTAGCCGCGGTTGCGAGCGTAGGACTGCCGCAGAGCACGTCAAGGCGAGTCAGAGGACGCCGTGGCCCAGCCAATGCCACCAGCTCAAGAGAGAGAAAGAGAGAGGATGGCGAACGTACCTCGAGAAGCGGGTAGATGCTTACGGGAGTCGTCTCGCGGGCCGTCTTGAGCGTAGGGATCTTGATGCCGTACGTGTGCTCGAACACGCGCTTCGGGATGCGGTGGCACAGCAGCTCGCACGGGGCTGCACGGGGTTCAAGGCAGAGCGGAAGCACGGCAGGAAGACGGTGTTAGACCCGGTACATGTCAGCAGAGGCGGCGAGCCGCCAACGTACCGATGTGGTCGCGCAGTTGCGACAGAGGCAGCACGCCGCAGCAGTACATCTCGGCCTTGGAGTTCACGAAGCTCGGGAACACGAGGCCCGGGCAGTCGCACAGCATGATCTTATCCGAGAGCACCAGCGTCTGGGCAAGCAGCAGCAAAAGCACAAGGAGGAGCCAACAAATCCCAGCGTCAGCTACACTGCGGCGGAAGGCAGCACTCCGCATTGAGACGGTCCGTACCTGGAAGTGCTTGGTCTTTCCGGGCGTCGCGCCCACCGCGACACGCTGCGTCTTGTGCGAATACGTGGATGCGCCCAGCAGCGCGTTGATCACGGAGCTCTTGCCCACGTTGGGGAAGCCCACCATGCCGAACTTGATGAGTCCCTTGTCCTTCACACGCATGCCCACCTCCTCCAGCACCTCGGTCGCGATCTCGTTCAGGTAGTCCAGTAGCTCCACGCGCGACAGCACCGGGTACTCGCTGGCCTCTGTCTCTATGGCAGGAGCACTGGGCTCCGATTCCGGGGCGTCCGCTGGCTTGGCCTCGTCGTACTCGTCCAGTCCTTCGGTGGACCTCTCAGCCTGACGTTGCAGTCTGGCTTCCTCGTCGATTTCGTCCTGCGCGGCCTTGGCCGAGAAGAAGACGAACGGGATCTTCTCCGCCTTGAAGTGGTCTCCCCACACGGTGCTACAACAGACAAGAGCGCGTGGCAGACCTGATGAGCACCGACATGCTGGGACGAACCGGTGGTCCAGGCGACGGAGCGAGGAAGTAGTCGACGTACCGCTGACTCTCGTTCAAGAAGTCCGACTTGTTCACGACCAGGAGCGTGCGGCGGGGCGTCTCGCCTTCCTTGGCATACGCGTCCAGGTCGATGGAGCTGCACACCACACAAGAGTCGTGAGGTTCACGGGAGAAACCAGTGCGGCACAAGCTGGCGGTGGGATCCTACCGGTAGAAGAGCGGGTTGCGCGCGTCGACGATCTGCACCATGATGTCGCTGCGCTCGCGGACGTGCCAGAGCTGGCGCCACACCTCCAGGTTCTTCTCAAACGGCGTCACTTCCAGGTCGGACGACGCCTCCAGCCTGCAGCACACAACATCCATCGTACAACAGGGATTAGGGCCACGCTCCGACACTCCGAACCTCGCTTCTTCTGCGCCAGTTCAGCCGACGTACATGGCAATGTCGCGGCGCCAGTGCAGGAAGCTCTCCTTCTCCTTCTGGTTAAGCTCTTCCGCAGACATGGACGGCGTCCACTGCGGACGACGCGGCACCTTCATCTCGGCAAAGTGCATCTCGGGCACGACGCGCTTCTTGCTCCTGAACACGTCACGAGAGCGAAGGCAGGCGGTATGTCAGCAATTTGCACGATCTGCGCGTAGTGGGCCGGGATAAACACGAAGAGAAACGTACTCGACCAGCTGCGCGCCCGTGTCGGCGTCCTCCATGAGCATGATACTCTCTTTCACGGCCGTGAACTCACGGTTCGCCAGCACGGCGCTGGCGAGAAAGTCGTCCTGGAGAGAGCAAAGAACGTAACCACTGATCAGACTCCTCGATCCGCACTGCTCAATGCTGCGCTCCAGCTAGACATCAAACGGTCGTTGCTTTACTATTGTGCCGCTGTGAACGCACCAGAGAAGAGCCCTCCAGGTACGAGGCCAACGCAACCGACGCGTCTCCGCCATCTCTCGCGGACACGTGCTTGCCGGCACTGCGCGCGCAACACGAGCACACAGAGAAAGTGTATGCACAGGTGAGTCACTCCGCAGAACGCACATACAGTCAGCGCACGCGCCTGCCGCCCAGCGCACGGCCGCGCGGGTACTCGTACACCGAGCCGAACGCACCTGGACTGCACGTCCTTGGTGTTGGTGTTGGAGCTCTTCGTCTGCGCCTTGACCAGCGCTTTGCCCAGTCCGCCCTTTTGGATCTTGGCGCCCGTGCGTCCCATTGCTGCCTCGCGTGGCTGCTGCTCTCGCGTCGCTCTTGCTTTGCCGCTGCCGCTTCTTCCGCTCGCTGCTTCTTCCTCCGGGAGACGCCGCCAAGCTGATGCTGATCACTGGAAGCGAGCGTCGCGACCAGAACCGGAGTGATGGTATCTGACACGCCGTTCGGGTAGCCCAACAAAGACCTCCCATTGGTTAAAAAGACGCACTGGCGGCCAAATTCGTACCTTGTCGGACTGTCTCAGTACTCCATCCAGAAAGGCGGCAGTTGAAGCAACAAGCAACATGCGCATGTTCGCCTCGGCCTCGAGCTGCTGGCTGTGCTACTGCCAATGGTATGGAAGCTGTGCAGCCGCCGTGGCGTTGAAGGGACGAGTGCAGACCAAGGTCGCTAAATTGCCCAGAACCGTGGTGCACTGCGTCTGCGTCGTCCGATAATAACGGCGCGTCATTCCAAGAGTCGCCCGGAGTTCAAGCCGACGCACTTGCCCAGCCACTACCGAGCGTCAATACCTTGTGTGGTGTGTGCGCGATTGTTTCGGCGGCTGCAGCGCACTGTGTGGCGATGAAGGAGCATGCTGGCGGAGAGGAGGGCTGCACCGCCGTCACGCTGGCGCTGCGCGGGGAGAGGATCCCGCTGCGCAACGCCGTGGCGTCCGTGTACAACCGTGCAAGCCGCGAGTTGCTCGTCGCCAGCGCGCCAATGCTTTACCTCTACAGCAAGATGCTGACGGCGGGTGGGGACCTCGTGGGCGTGCTGGCGGCCGAGGAGAACGTGCATTTCCAGTTCGTGCTTCAGATCCCCTGGGTATGCGGCGTGTGGCGCGTCTGGACAACGCTCTGCCTGACCTTATTGACGAGCTCACGGGCCGGTTGTGCGTCCCTGTAGTTAGAGGTCTACTCTGCCATCACTATGGACGTCAAGGGCAAGCTGGAGCACCGGATTGTGAGGTGAGACGCATCGGAAAGTGTCTTGTTTGTCGGAATGTAGCTTTGCAACCCGTACTAGATGCAAGCAAGTGTGCCGCCGTGACGACCAATTGCTGTGACTCACGTGTACTATGGATTGGTCTTGTCATTACACTCTGCAGTGCAGACCTCAAGACGTCGCTTACGTCGCACACGCTCGTGGAGAAGGACGGCCAGTTCTTCACGGCGCTGTCGAATCCGTACCGACGGGAGGTGGTCACGGCCGACTCGGACGGTGGACTGAAGGTCTGGGCGCTACGTGTCATTTCGACTGCGCACAACAACGGCGGCTTGAAGGGCATCTTGCGCCTGCACACGGCTGCGAGCGCAGTACGTCTGTCTGTGCTGGCAACACGCTCATGCTTACGGGGACAGGATACCCTACTGGAAACAGCGACGCATTCGTGGTGCTGTACTGACGTGTGGATTCTGGGCTGTTTTCCTCGTCTGCAGGTTCGGAAGCCGTACTATCGACACCTTCGTCTGAGCTTCGATGGGCAACGAATATTTGCTGCAACCAGCACTCGAGTCTACGTGTTCGACGCCGCGTCCTACCACCGCCTGCCGTGCTGTCTGCACGAAGAGCGTCTCACCATTTCCAGCATGGAGTGTGGCAGTGGCGATAACAGCGTCTTTCTGACGTTCAAGGAAACCCCGAGGTACGATTACAATCGTTCAAAACGGAGGTCGAGAGGGAGAACGTTGACGACGACTAACATTGCTGCATGTGACACAGGAAGATCGAAAAGCACCTCCTTATTATCAGGAAGAAGGGGCCACCTCGATTCCGGAAGGTTGGCGACTACGAGCACTACGAAGACTGCGCCATGTTTCACGAAAGCTACGAGCGTTCACTCGACGGACGAATTGATCCCCGCACCTTTGCTCAGCACAACGACGGAGCCAGGGGAGTGGTTCTAGTGGACGTCTGCGCGAGGCTCACAGTCACCGAGTTCTCAACTTGTCAGGGTGAAAATAATGAGAGCAACTCGAACGCCGACGATGCCGAGAGGCACCCCGTGGCGACTCTCCCGTTCCATCCCCCGTCCGAGAGATACCTCGCGCTTCACACGGATATGGTTGATGGGGACCGGAGCTTCGTCTTTGCGGTCTGGTCGACGGGCTTCTGCATCCTGGAGGTCTTTTTTCCCAACGCACAGAGTCGACTTGTCTGCTCGATGTTCGATGGGGAATACCTCAAGAGACTCAATGCCGAGCAGCACGGACCGCTGTCCATCTTCGAGTGCGTGCCTTCACCCAGGATGATCCTGTTTGAAGAAGGCCGCACCGACTTTCGTGTTGCCCCTGTGCGACTGCCGACGACGCTCAGCGCTAGCGAGGAAGGAGTGGGTGATCTGAGTGTCGTGGACTACCTGCTACTCGACGACGCCATCGTGGTGCTCTGGTCGAACGGGGTGGTGGAGAAGAACAACTTGCATGACAACCGGGTTTTTACGATATCCCCGCCGCTGGACCACTCTACCAAGGCCACCGCAATGGTTATATTGCAATTCGAGGATGAGAGCCACGCGGTTATCAGCGATTCCACTGGCACGATCCAGATTTTTCCTGTGCACCCCAATGGCGCTACACTGGGCGCCCTGCTGACTCGGCGAGAGGCACACACAGAAAGGTGAGAACTTACCGCTTATGTGCTTAATCAGTTCGCAACTCTGTGCGCAGCTGGCTGCTGGCTGACCTGTGTGATCTGGTGTTTCACTCTCAACAGCGTGTCTGCACTGTTCGATCTCAGCGGAAGAGAAGGTGTACATACCTCCTGCATCTTCCTTTTGTCCATTGATCGCACTGGAGACGTGAAGAAATGGGTCATCCGAAGGTCTCTCACGGGACCTGTCGAACAACGGTTCACGTGGGAAATTCTCGTGTGCTTTCGCACGTACTCACCGGATTTGTCGACGGCCATTTATGAGTCCCCCGACTTCTTGTTCTGCGGGTTCGACGGCGGTGGTGTGGAGTGCTGGAGGTTGCCCAATGCCTCAGAAAAGTCTTCGTCACATTCCTCAAGGCTCCAGCAGCATCCACCCAATCGCATTGCGGTCGTCAAACGACCTCTTCACTCGATTGATTTACACCTGACACCCGTGTTAAGTATCTTGAGCGAGCCCGGAGCTGGCCAAGCGGTTGCTGCCACCTCCCAGCAAGTGCCCGACAGCTTCTCGTGGGTGTTTTCGTACGACGAAGACGCGATCATCCTGGTCTGGTGCTTCTCCGTCGACTTCTTCTTCCCCCACCGACGAATTCAAGTGAGCGATTTCGTGAAAGGGATCTACGTGGCTCCAAAAAACGGGTCAGTATCTTGGGTCCATCAATACGATTATGCTGCTGGCCTCGTAGAGGTGCTTGATTGTTTCCAGACCTAACATTTGTCGTGGTGCTTGTCTTCAGACTTCTTGAGGTTTTCGCTTACATTGACCAGTGCGTCGAAAGACTGGACCTACTCGGCCCAAGCGACAAGGAAGCAGCAAGACAGCGGTTGCAGCGTGGCCGGGATCTGTCAGCACAACGTCTTCTGGAAAGTCAAGCAGTGCATGGAGACCAAGCCACCCCGGTGGCCCCACAAAACAACAATGGCTGGTCTAACAAGGACGGAGCTGCGCTTGGGTTGGTTTCTAAACACCGAGAAGGAGCCGGCATCGTGGTCCCTGCGGTACCTTCGGTTCGCATCAGCATTACGCTGCCTGCCGTGGAGAAGAAAGCCAAATCTGCGAAGCCTTCTACCACTGCCTCTTCCCCAGCGAAAGCCTCAACAGAAGAGAAGGAAGTAGCCAACGCCTCAACCGCCAAGGACTTCGATGGCAAACCAGAGAGCAGTCACACTCCAGAAGTCGTGGTAGTACCGCAAGACGCCCAGGTATCCCCCGCCGATGAACAGGATGGACAACCCTCAAAGCCCGATAGCAAGCAACTCCCAACTCCACAGACAAACTCGCGTTCTCCACGACGCAAAATGCGCGGAAGGAGAAAGCGGCGCCCAGCCAAAGGTAGACGCAGTACTACTGCCGAGTTCTTGCCAGGCAAGAACTCTCTCCCCAGCAGTTTTCAACACGCCCAACCGCGCGTGTACCGAACGTCCGTGAACCCGCTGGAGTCGCTGCCGTCCTTGCCTCGCTGTGCTGTGGTTACCGCTGGCGGACCGTCTTCTTCAGACGAGGATGACGTTGCCCCCGGGTGGTTTGAGAACATATCTGCGCCTCAGAAGCCCGTAAGGCCACGAAACCTCAGCGTTCTTGACAAGGGGCAACAAGAAAAGGTGTCGGTCGTCTCCCTCGCGGAGTACGAGGACGAGTCCATCCTTCTGTTGGATTTCCGCCCTGGAAGTCGTCGGTTCCGCACGCGAAGGTCTACGAGAGCCATTCGAAGTACCAGCCCGGAGAGGAAGAAATCGTCGTTCATAGTGCCCTTCCTGTCATGGGAGGGACTATCAGAACGCGAGCGTCGAATTGAGCTCATGGCAGCCAGCAAGTCACGATGTGTTCATGAGGATGCCGAGGATGAAGACGTCTTCGTCCCGTCTGTCCCAGACTTTGAGAATGTGGAGCTTTCGGTGCAGCTGGGGGTGCGCTCGTTCACGAGATGGTTCATCGCAACTCAGCGCCATCGCCAGCGAATCCGAGAGCGATTTCTGCTGGAAGAAATGCTGTTCGCCGCAATCGACCCTCCAGTCCACCACAAGTTAGCGGAAGCAGGACGCTCCCCTCCTCCGCCGGAGCAAGTCGGTTCACCTGACGCGGCGGCCTGGCAAGAATTCACGTCCTGGTACTCGCTGGGTCGAACTACCGTCCAACCAGTGAAGGCCGAGGAGCAAGCGGCGCAGCGGGAACGCTTGCGAGCTCGGACGGAGTATCTGGAGCTCCGTCTGCGACTGGTTGCCCAAGCGGAGCTGGAAGTGCAGCAAGAAGAGGAGGAAGCCGGTCCTTGTGAAGAAGAGTGCGAGCCACCGCAGCGAGTCTTCATCTTTGAGCACTTTGTGAAGAAGGTTCTGACCGACAAGGACAGTCCGTCATCCTGGGAGAACACGAGTCTGGACAACCGCATGAAGGAGATCACGCTGGCCCTCATGGACCCCAATGTACAGGTCGCAGCCTTACGGAACGAGATCGAACTGCCTGACGTGTCTGGCGCCAGTCTGGAAGATTTTGACATCTTCTCTCTGGCGGGCAAGTTCGTGCCGTGGTGGAAAGCCACGCGGAACATCCACCGTCGGGATTTTTTGAAGCGCGAGGTGACGGAGGCGGCCGAGAACAAGGCCATCCTCGAGCTTCTGGCGCAGGAGCAAGCGGCCGCGGGCGAGGACAGCCTCGTGAGTATGGACGGCACCAAGACCTTCCTGGAGGCTTACTTCAAGTCAGACACGGCACGACACACGTTCCTCAAGAAGAAGCTCTTCTATCTCAAGCGCAAGAGTCGGATCGCCAGTGTTGCTCGATACGGGAAGCTGCCAGCTCCTCTGGTATGGGAGACGTTGCCGCTGCCACTTGGAGTCACCTTTGAGTTCGTGGAGAGGACGTTCGTGGAGGAAGTGGAGTCTGTTTCCGACGTTGTGGAAGAAGAAGAGCCGGAAGAGGTGGAGGAAGTGGAGGAGGAAGAACCTGTGGTGGAAGTCGTTGACACCCAGCGCGAAACGGAAGAAGAAGAGCGACGGAGACTCGAGGACGAGAACGCGCAAGTGCTGCTGGAACTCATCTACATGGCGCGGGAGGACGCCATCTCTCGCGAGTACAACTGCGGCTCGGACGAGAGCGACGACGACGTAGAGGAGGAGACGCTCGTCCTGCCCAAGCGCACGGACTTCTCGCAGTCCTACTTCTTCGGCAACCTCCCCGTGCACTACCGCATGCTGGCGTCTTGTGGCTGGCGAGCCGGCAGCGGCGTTGACAACGGCGACGAGGAGATGGAGGAGGAGGAGAAACTGGAGCGGGAACGCGAGCGCCAGCGACTATTGGATGAACAGGAGGCGGAGCGGGTCTTGGAAGCCGAACGCCAGGCCGAGAAAGCTCGTCTCGAGAAGGAGAGGGAGGAAAAGGCCTTTCAGTTTCGGCGGGTCCGGCAAGCTGAGCTCAAGAAGGTGCTGGCTCATCAGGCCGATCTTGAATCACAGCGCAAACTGGAGCTGGACAATGCGCGGCTGGCGCTGGAGCGGAAGAACATGCTACAGGAGGACGAGCATGCGCGCTGGTACCGTGATCAGCTGGCCCAGAACCGTCGAGAGATGCTGCTCGAGGACCACTTGGCGGCCAGCTGGAGGAAGGAGCTGCACGAGGCTGCAGTCGTAAAACTGCGCCAATTATTGCACGAGCGAGCCTCCATGTCGACAGAAGACCACCGCTCCGCTCTTCTGGGCGCAGAGCTCCGACTGCGTGAGTCTCAGCACACCACACGGGTCACCTTCCTCTCGGAGCTCTACACGCCGTTCCACCCGGCCTTCCAGAGCTCCAGCGTCGCGTCCGAGTCCTTCTTGCCCATGATCGAGCGCAGACTGGAGCAGCAGCAGCAACGTCGAACGCCCGTCAAGTCTGCAGGGGCCTACGTCATCCCAGCGGCGGAGGCCATGGTGCTCGACGACGTGGACCAAGACGCGTACCTCGCTCGAGACTCGCGCAAGTTCAAACTCCTCATGGGACTGCCTCTCAGAACGCCTCACACGCACAAGAGACCGCGTATCCCGACGGAAAGGGCCATCATCACGATGCAGAAGCAGCGCCAGGGCCTCGATATCGACAAAGAGCGCTCAGAAGTGCCGCCAGACGAGCGGAAAGCGGGTTTTCAGTGCAATAAAGCGGCCTTGCGCGATCGCAGTCGGCAGAGGGACCGTGATCGCAGTCATCTACCAGGCATCGTGCCTAGACAATTGTCGAAGGAGCAGCTCACCGACTTGGACGAGGCTTTCCGGAAACAAAGTGCCGCAACACCAGCCAGACGCAAGCCTGCGAGCGCCAAGAACAAGTTGAACCAGCAAAGTCACCAGCAGCAGAACCAGCAAAATCATTCGCTGCCGTTCTTCCGAGGGAACATGGTCGTTCGAGGCCAGAGCCAAGCACGGGCGAGGGACTACACGTACTAGCCCTCGCTCCCGGGGGCGTACAGCAGCAGGAAGGAATAAATACTGTCCGCATGAGCTCGCTCCCGTGGGTTATCCCTCCATAGCGACTTCTGCCGTCGATGTTTGCGCCACCTGAGTGTCAATACCATGTGGTCAAGCACACGTGCACAGCAGCAGCCAACAACACAAGAGTGAGCCTTCACGCAGAGAAACACTGAGCGGAAGGATGGAAACGCTGAACGCACCTGCAAGATCTGCTCGATCAGGACACCACCTTCGCGCGCGTTGTACTGGAACAGGATTTTGGTCCAGCTGTCAGGAAGCGCGCGCTGCGGCGAGCAGCGCTTCACGAAGGCCATACCGCCCAGATGGGGCTTCTGGGCCTTGTCCACCTCGTGCTGTTCGAAGGAGAAGTTGGCCAGGTCTCCTTCATTTAGCTGTTGGAAACACGAATGCCAGTCAGTACGAATATAAACATGAGCTTCTAGTACGGCGATGGGGGTTGATGTGGGCTACCTCCTGGTCCTGGACGAACTCCGCGTCGGCCGTGAAGAGCACGATGCCCTCCAGCGTCGCGAACTCGTTGTTGTTCTCGAGTCGCAACACGATGGAAGGTTTGCTCGTGTAGACGAAGAAGCGGCTCGTGTTGGCGTCTTTCCACACCAACGCCAGGGGCGAGAGACCTAAATCGTAGTGGCCAGCCTTCATGTAGAACAGCAGGCCATCTCTATGCAAGCCACAAAGCGCACCAACAACAGAGCAGCAAGCGTCAACCAGTAGATACAGCAGTCGACACTAACTCGCACCGCTGAAGTCGACATGGGCGTGCTGAACGTACTTGAGGAACGGGAAGGTGGTGGAGTAAGCGGCCGAAATGCCCTCCGGGTCGCTCTCGTAGCACGGAATCGGCTGCGCAGCGCATAACAGAGCCACCGAGTGGACAGCGAAAGCGTGAGTCGATAAGCCATAGAGGGACGACCCCATTTAGCTGGTTGGTGAGGCGCGTATCGGCCGATGGTACGCACTAGGAATCGGTACGGGTTCGCAGGAGTAACGGTGGCAGCAGAACCCTCCGACAGCTTGTCACGCAGCCAGTAGAGGCGGAACTCTGTCGTGCAGTTGTACAACAGATAGCCCTGTACAGCAGACACAGCAGGCACACCGCAACGGCACATGCCACCAACACACAACTCGCTCAGTCCGGCGTCGCACATGTCAACTCTTCTCCCTGTTGCAGCTGCAAGCGGGAAGCGGCCGTTACCTTCCAGCACATGACGTCCAGCACGTAGAACGTGGAGTCATGCTCCTGGAATATGCAGTCCAAGATGCAGTATGAGTCGCTGGCCCGGTTGGTCTTGTGCGAGCCGCAGGGCAGCGCCGACGGGAACTTCTTCAAGATGCTGCCTGATGGAATGCGCGCGATGGTGTTGCCTCTGCAGGATACCAATACGCGAACAGACCGGTGAATCAGCGCTGCAATCAGCGCACAACACCACGCACCACCACCCGGCAACAGCTCCAAAACGGACGTACCCGTTGGCCACCACAAGGCAGCGCTTGCCTTCAGGTCGAGGCAGCACATACCAGCCCTCGCCCAGTGCGCTACCACTGCCGTTGAGGTCGCGCGGCACGTCGATCATCCACTCGGGCACCATCAGCTGCTTGGAGAAGTGCTCACGGCGCTGCTTCACGCGCTCCTCGCGCGTCTTGTGCTTGGAGGGCGTTGTGGCGCTCAGCTCCATGGCCGCTGCCTCCTCCTCCGTCTCGGCCGGGACGCAGGCCGGCGGCGGGCCATCGCTCCGCGCCAGCTGCCGTGCGTGCGCCGTGAGATCGCGGCGCGCCTGGCGCTGCTGGGCTAGCGTGGCTTGCCGCCGCGCCGCCGCGTCCTTCGTCCACGGCTGCCGCTTGATCGCTGTGCGCTGCATTGTCTGTCGGTTGGGTTTGCTTCGACTTCGCTTTGTTCGACTTTGGCGCGGGTAGGAGCTGGGAGGTGGCGCGAAGGTTGCCCGTGCCACCCACCCGGCAGCTGGACAAGATGGAGACACGTTACTACCACCGAATATTCGGTGGCTGGGTCGGTGCCACAACAGTGCTCTAGCGCATCACACGGAAGCCTACCTCGAGGCGACGCGAAGCCCGTCGCGAGTTCACGATGGCGACGACAGACTGGCAGGACGCCTGGGACGACTGCTTTAATTTCTTCAAAGGCAAGAGCCCATAGCACACGACGCGGCAGACGCCGCTGTCCTTCTTCACACGCAACCAGAAAGTGGGCTGGAAGCTCATATGCGCGCTCTTCATGTACGTGCACTGGTTTGACACCGATTCTCGCTGGCTCAGACCCGGAACCAGAGCTTCTGAAATGATCTCAGACTCAGGTTCCTAGCCTCTCGTGCGCTACGCGAATTCGGGCAAAGGGCAGACACAGGAAGGATGGAGTCGACACGTGAATGCCGGGCAAACGCCTCGGCAGTGCGGCGGTGCTGGCAATGGGGTGCTTGCTGTCTGCGCGGCAGAAGTGGAAGTGAGTACCCGCATCCCAGTTGCTGCTGCGCTGACACGTCGCCCAGACAGTAGATTTAGCACACACGTGCAAACATGCAAGGGCGCGTCACTCATCAACTCCCTCTGTTCCCTCGCGTGCATACGATGCCTGCATGACCGCCTACAGCTCTCCTCGCTTACTAGCAGGTACCGCTGCAGCTCGTTGATGCAACGGGGTTGCACAGCCCTTGGCTTCGAGGAAGCGTGGCTCTGTGAGTCGTTAGGATGCACGCCACACGGAGTCTGTAGGTGACGTGTGCGTGCTCAACAGAGCTGAGGTTACCCTCACAAAATAACCGGGTCCGAGACCCAAAGACAATTCTTAGCAAAAGACAGACTGAATTCAGTAAACGGCCGGCGGGCCTCCTCTGAAGCTAAGTGTATGGGCTAAACTATTGGCCATAGTTTGCCCCTGTGTAATATCGACGAATGGCTGTGAGCCCTCGTCCCGTCGTCGGACGACTTTCAGCCATTCACAGCCCACCGGTCTCCAACCGGTAAATATCCGATATCCACCCGATATCCACCGATGTCTGAGGGCCGTTGTTCCCTAAGGCTGATATAACCACCACGTGGTAGAGTAGCCCCGCTACACGCGCGCCATACATGTCGGTGATTGCATTGGATTCGAGCGCTGTGGGACGCGACGCGCCACCGGTAAAGTATGGTGAGCCCCCTTGCTTCAAAAGCAGCTAGCAGCTTCCAGTGGTTGACATGGTTATAGGGGTGAGGTTGAGGGGACGGCACTAAGCGTAGCAGGCGATCGTGTTGGCGGCGCGGCATGGTCGACATTGGTGAGAAGGCGAAGAATCGCGAAGCAGGAAGAAGAAGAGTGAGGAAGAAGAGAGAAGGAGGAACCAGTCACGAAACTGTAACCATATGATTTACCAAATGACCAATCACTTACTATTGTGTGTCGCTTAAGTATACTACGTCTTTCCAGTTGGATACTATACTCCATTTGCCAAATCTACGACATTCCGCGACGAATCACATGTCGTTGTCAGAGTACCCAAGGGGGAACCCTCGCTTCCTGATTAAATCTAACCCGTGGGATTGCAGTAGGTGAAGTAAAATCAATGAGCATCAATCCACCTGTTGTGTGTCGCTTAGGTATACGTAAACTTAGGTGACTTGCAGTTGATATATTCCAATTGTAATCAAATCTACGACAATCTGTCGTAAAAACGGTCGAACTTTAACACCGCGTTTTAACGACGTCTGTACGACTGATGATGCGATAGAGGAAGGAAGGAATTTAGCAGAGTATTTGAAATGGCGAATCAATAAATGCACACACACACTACAGTCATCTATGCTGCCATGAGGTCGTCGAGCGCGCCGCTGACTCCACTTTTCTTCACAGAGTCGGCCATTGGGCGTGTAGCACTACCCTCAGAAACTCACCGAAGACAGGGCATCTGACCAAGTAGCGTCGAGCAGACCCACCATGTGCCACTGAACGGGAGCAGTACCAGCATTTGCTGGAGCGTTCGTGGGGCGAAACCGAGACCCCAGACAGAGCTACACGTTCAAACATGGACGGTCGTTGCGTCGCTGCTGGTTTTGGGTTCGATGTAGGGGCAGCGTCTGACGCATGGCACGACGGAACGCTAGGAATTCACGCTCCAGTCGGCTCCAATCAATTGAAGTGTCGACCATCAAGCCCAGGTCGATAAGAGCTTTCGCCACTTGAAGGCCGACTTCGCAAAACCTCCCATAGTGGATGATGACCAGGTGATGCCGTTAGCCAGTGCAGCGGCGACATTCAGTCAGTCGTGCGAGAGCTGTGCTTGCAGAGTTACCTCAGAGTCATGAAACAGACTGTTTTTGATGTAGTGCTGGCGGTCTTAGTGCTCAAACCCGAGGGCCAGCTCCGCGCAAAAGGTGTCTATCCCCAGACGCAGACCAGGCAGTGCAGTGCGCGTGCTCAGGAAGTGGTAGTCCGAAAGAAATCGAGCCAAAGTGAATGCCATCGTTGCTTCGCCAAACAATATGCTCCGACGGCAGTCCGGGTAATCCCTCAGTCTACTCGCAACGGTCGAGAAGCGGTGGCCAAGGGGGCACTTGTAACAGGGTTACACGGCACAGTAACTGATAACTCTGCGCTGTTGTATTGGGGTGATCCCAATACATGGTACCTGAAACGGTACACAAGCAGATTTGTATGGGACACAAATCTGGGCTAGCTCCAATATTTTCCGAGCTGGATCTAAATCAGACATTTAGATCCAGGCGCTTAGTGTTTCTATTGGCAGAAAGAGGCACCTTTCTACCAATCAGAAGCCTGCATTTGACCAAGCCCCCAGGGGCCATTCATTGGACCCCTGCCAAGACAGATATCACGTTTAGGAGGATTTTCTAGCCAGAGCTAACTTTCAATTCAGTTCTCATTTCACCAAAAACCTTGGTAATTCGCTTCCTATATAAAAAAGGCGGAGGCGACCTCAGACTTATTGCACGCTTCCTCTCCAGCGTACACGTGTACGCTGCAGGAACAGACTTGCCACCAAGCTTGCTTCGGCACTGCACCACCACCGTGTCTGTCAAACGCTGGAACCCGGTTAGCAGGCGCAATTGACGCCGAGCGAGCTCAGTGACGATGGACATCGCGAACAGAGCCGTGTATCATGGATCGTGAGTCGTGGGTCGTCGGGAATGTGAGGCGGACGAGGTGGGTGGTCAGTCGTCTTCGCATCTACCCGCCACGAGAAGCAGCGAAAGTAGAGGCGAACGCGGACGCGGATGGTATGACGTGATGACGGGGCGGGCGGACAAAGGCAGAAGCGCGGGCAAGCGAACTTGGAGAGGAGATCGGGGGCACGGATTATGGGTAGCTTGGCAAATTCGTTTGTGGGGCAGAAGACAAGAACAAAACCGTGCGAAGTTTAGAGAAGAGAGAAGGCGCAGCCAGCAAAGGAGGGGAGCCCAAGTGAGGTGAGGGAGGATGTGGCAGACCACTTCGCTTTCAAGTCTAAGGACGACGTGCGGGAATTCCCCGAAATCATTATATGGCTTAGCAGGCATCATCCGTATTACTCAGTAATATGCAGCAATTTAGTGTAAAGCTGATGTTAAATAACGTCCACCTTGTGCGGGTTGTAAATAGCGATAAAATGGATCACAGGCGAATATGCCCTGCGCGGCCAGCTGCGCGTAGACGTCGTCCGTAGTGCGTCGCCCCATAGCGGGAGAATCTTCCAGCGGAATGGCTACATGGCTACATTCAAGTTTGGTAAACGAACCGGAACGTACCGGTTGTCTTGAATTCGTCCGATGCAAAAACCAAGTACAACGTTCGCTGATCGGAATTTCCGGAATTTCCTGACGACATCACGGTGTACTTGGATTTTGTATCGGACGAATTCAAGACAAATATTGAACCTTGGCGTCCTTTTCAAACGTTTCTTGTTGAATCACATCAATATTTATATCGAATTCATCCCATACAAAACCCAAGTACACCGTGATGTCGTCGGGAATTCCGGAATTCCAGACGACATCACGGTGTACTTGGATTTTGTATCGAATTCAAGACAACCGGTATCGGACGAATTCAAGACAACCGGTACCGCCCATTTCATTTCGGGACACGGCCTGCGACGTCGCGATTGGCCAAAAGCCGATTTTTGTCCAAGGAGGCCAAGGTGCTCGCTCGCTTGCTTTCTTGCCGACGGACGCGATGGCGGTGGCGAAGACGGAGACGGTGGTGCTGGCGCGCGAGTGCGAGTACCGCGTGGAGGTGTCGCCCTCGGCGGAGCTGGGCATCCGACTCAAGAGCGGTTCGGCGGAGCTCTTCGGCGTGGAGCTGGCCATCGGCAACGAGTACGTCTTCCGCGACAAGAAGCTGGCCATCTTCTCGTGGTACGGCTGCACGCTGGAGGTGCGCGGCGCGCCCGAGGTGGCCTATACGTCCGAGGAGACGCCGATGAACAGCTACCTCAACATCCACGCGCAGCTGCAGCGCCGCCGCGAGCAAGCGCGCGCCAAGCACGGCGCCGGGCCTCGCGTGCTCATCTGCGGGCCCGTGGACAGCGGCAAGTCGACGCTGGCGCAGATCCTCCTCAACTACGCGCTGCGGCTGGGCGAGAAGCCCACGCTCGTGGAGCTGGACGTGGGCAACGGCTGTCTGAGCGT
>JAADYJ010000149.1:0-34662 GCA_023338205.1 Halophytophthora polymorphica | reverse complement strand
TGAAGAGCCGCTGCGAGTGCATCGACCTGGTCGAGTACATCGTGACGGCGAACGGCTACCACGTGCTCGGACGGCGGTGCATCAAGGATGTGGGCAAGTACGTGGTGGCCCACGAGAAGGAGTTGCGCGAGAGCGCGATCAATGCGCTGGTCGCGGTGTACACGCGGACGGATGGAGGCAACCTGGACAAGTTCTTCCGGTTCGCGGGCGTCACGAGCCAACAAGGGATCGACCTACTGAGCGCCAGGCTGAAACATGTGCCCATCGCTGCAAACGCAGAATGTCGACAGGAGGACCACCAGTTTCCGCGTCAACAACAGGGAAGAGAGGAGAAGGCTGGAGCTCCAGTGGGGACCTTTCCGGTCGCACCTTTCCCACCGCGGCGTGGGGTTGCTTCGGCGTCAGGACCAAGATCGACACTTGATGCGGAGGTACCCCGAAAGGCCCCCACCACCTTTATCACTCCGACTCCAAGCTTCACGGATTGTGATACGGAAAGTAACGACGTAGAAATGATGGACTCTGGCGGGGGTGTCGAGGATCTGAGAGTTGGAGATGTGTTTCGACGCGGATTCACGACCATCCCAGAAGAGGCCGAGTCTCCGCATCCTCTAGGACGCCGTCAGCGACAAAAGCGTTTCGCTGATTCCGGAAGTGGAACACCAAGAACGGTGCCAGTGACAACCCCACGGAAAAGGACGACCCCTTCGCGCGACGCAACGCCAGTTTCTCGGCTGCAACAACCGCGGAGTGCTTTCGCAGTTGGCACCACGCAATTTCCGCATACTACCACCCCTGTGCAGGGCCACTTCGTCGACCCTCCGAGTGACGATTGCGAAAAAAAGGACTCTGAAGCCAACCACGGGATCAAGGCGCTGCTTTTTCGACCGCTGCAAGAGCTCCTGCTATCGAGCAAGACAATTGTCCCCGCGCACTCTTTCGCCTACCAGGAAGGGGTGAACGCTCTCAAAGCCGTATACTCCATCGTGACTCCCCCGCTCGAGGACGCGGAGAGGAAATTCCTGCGCTGTAATGGCAACGGGATCGTTTTCAAGCTGTGCGACTGCATCCGCGGGAGTTTCCACGCTGGTGATACGGAGAAGAGACCGGAAGTGTATATCTTGACGCTAAGCCTCGCTGTGCTTCGCGTGCTGATGGAGAGTGAAGTCATGGAGATCGTCCAGCGCGGCACTGTCGAGCGCATTTTACTGGAGCTGTGCTCGGGTATCGCGGATGCACGCATGCAAGCGGTGTTGACGCTGGTGAATTCGCCTTTGGCTGAGCTTGAGGACTTGCCACTGGAGGAAAAGCGGATGGTGCTGATCCTCAAGGTGCTGAACCAATCCCTCCAAATTCTGGTACAGCAGGCGCACATCGGTGACCTGTACTCATCCACGATCAACCTTCTGTACCGCATGGTGCTCAACGATGTAGGCGACTATAACAAGGATGGTCCCTTCCGGCACCTACAGAAGAAGAATTCGCTGGACCAGGTTGTGGGGCGGCTCCTGAGTCGGTTCTCCTGGGACCAGGCCGACAGGATGACCCCCTTCGAGAAGATCGATCTCTCGGCCGTGCTCCTGCAGATCGACTCCTTCTTCACCGTAAAGCCGACCGCCGACCTGATGACCGTCGATGCGGCCAACGCCAGCGTGCAGGTGGCGCTGGAGATTCTCGCGGAAAGCGTGAAGCAGACCCGGCCAGTCATCTTTGAGCTTTCGATGGAGAACCTGCCAGCCACGTCCCCCTTGCGTACCTTACTGGATAACACGGGGTACGAGTCGCTCTAAAAGCGACCAGTAGTTGACTGGAAGACCTTGAGCTGAGGCAAGTATGGAGTCCAAGCAATGGCATCGCCGACACCAGAGATTCAAACGATTTTGCTCCGCACGGACGTACGAGACACCAGCTCAAGACGACAGAGACCAGACCATGCCGTCGTGTCACCCGCGCCACGTAGCCCCACGTAGTCCGTTCCTGGCCTAACTTTCTCATTTTCGTAGTGCGTAGTCTTCTCGTAACCAGGAATCCATTTGAAACGCGACTACTTTGCTGCGTACTCACATAGCGTTTACATGTCCGCGAGAATGAGATCCCAACTCGTGGTGACTACCTAAACCGGGCGTCAACAAGTATCACGCAGTATGCCATCATAGCTTTGCCTCCCAACTCATCTGCAGCCTTCCTTACAAGTGCAGCAAAGGCTCTGTCTGTCCTGGAGACTCCTGCTGCTGGAGCTCGTCGGCGAGAAAGGCGGCATATGTGCGAACTTACCGGCCTCGCACCTCTTGGTGCCCCTTCAAATACGAACTTAGTGAGCGGTTATGACGGAATACAACCCAAGAAGCGAAGAGAGGCAGACGGTCGACGACACCTTCCGCCAGGATGCCGCGCGCCAAGGCCAAGGCCAAACTCAAGGCCAAGCGCGCCGCTAAGAAGCCGAAGACCTCGGGCAGTGCGTCCGTGTTCTCGGCGTTGCGCCAGTGGACGCACGTGCCGCGACTCGTGGTCTTCGACCTAGACTTCACATTGTGGTACCCGGAGATGTACGAGCTGGACGGCGCACCGTTCCGCAAGGACGCGGCCACGGGCGCCGTCACGGACTGCCGCGGCGAGCAAGTTCACTTCTTCCCGGCCGTGCACAGCGTGCTGAGCGTGCTGGAGACGGACCCGCAGTTCCGGGACACGGCCGAAGTGGCCGTGGCTTCGCGGACTACGGAACCTAGGTGGGCCAAGACCTGTATGCGTCTTATGGACGTGCAACTGCAGGATGGCAACGACACCAAAGAGAGTGAGGGTGGAGATTCCGAAGAAGAGGAAAGAGCTGCGGACGCGGTGAACAAGTCGCTGCAGTGCGTCGTGGACTACGAGGCTATCTACCCGCGCAACAAGCGCGTGCACTTCGAGCAGCTCAAGAGCCAAAGCGGCGTGCCATACGAAGATATGCTCTTCTTTGACAACGAGTATGGCAACGTGCTGGACATCCAGCGTCTGGGCGTCACGTGCGCATACTGTCCGCAAGGACTCACAGAGGGATCCTGGGTGCAGGGCATGGAGGCCTTCCAGGAGGCCAAGAAGCGGCAGCTAGCGGACTAACCCGCGCACCATTTTCGAGACCAAAGTGACTGGCTAGACGATCTGCTCAGCTCCATTGCTGCGCCTTAAACACGTGGAATGGAACGTCTTCGGTGCTTGCGTGGCTGCTCAGCTTGGTGTCTGCGTCGCGTAGAAGTCGTAGCTTCTCGGCGAATGAGGCATGTTGATCGCTGGAGCTGGAGCTTAAACACCACCACACAAAGAAGTCGTTGGCATTAGAGCGACGATATAATCCGCGACAGAGACACCTGAGCAGTGAAGCAGAGGAAGAGGGCGACGTACTGCATCTCTCGCTCCAAGAAGGCGGTGAAGCGGTCGACGTTGCCGTCGTCGACAAAGTTCATGGCCACGGCGATGGTCTGTACGCACCACAAACATTATGCAATCGAGGAACCAAAAGAGACGCATGTAGTAATCATTAGTGAGCACTACACGCAATAACAGGCACATACACATCGCCGAGCAGTTTAAACGCACCAATTCGAGGTTGCGCACTTGATGGGGACACTCTGCCGGTATGAAGAGCACCTCGCCGGCCTCCAGGACGCCTTCGAACACCTCGTCAGCTTGCAAAAGGCCCCACATTGGCTCGTTTCGTGAACGCATTACGCACTGCTGCGCGCTATCTGCACCCTCTTCGCAGTCGTTATCATCCATGAGGTTTGACGCGAAGCGTCCTTCGGTAGGACTCGCGGCCGTTGGCAGTTCCTCATTGAGAACGGCACGCGAGCTCGGTTTGGAGATTATACAATGCTTCCGGCCTTGCAGCAGTCCCATCCATGCGGAAGTGGCACCCCAGTCGGCGTGCAGCGCGGAAGCAGTGGACGCCCCGCCAACAAACAGGCTGGGCCAGTAATCGCGCTGCATAGACTCGAACAACTGCATCCTGTCGCGTGTGAAAAAGCGCGGGACGTGGAAATCGTCGAGTAGCCGCGGACAAAACTGCGCAAGGCTCACGTCGTGCAGATACAGATTGGCATAGCTCTTGGGCCTGGAAAACAATAACAAACAGAGGTAAGAGCTCTCGCGCTAACCGACAATCCGGGTTGGTTGAGTCGATTCGGCGGGCGTACCATGGCTCTACCCTGGGGTCTTGAAGGTCTCGCAAAAAGTTTCGAAGGGGCGTTTCAGCCACCGCGTGAACCCCAGCCCACATTCTCCGTCCAGGTTCGTTCGAAGCCTGGAACGATGACGAAGAGCCCGATGAGCGGTTCGTAGCGGAGGCAGAGGTCTTTAGCGTAGCGTTGGATTGCCCGCAGTCCCGATTCAACGACTCGAGCGACCACTGGGGCACACCTGGCGATCTCTTGATGTCCGAGAAGCCCGTGAAGATGATTGGCGTGGACGATCGTGCGTAGCTGAGATACTGCGCGTACGAGCAGGATGCCGCCGGGATACGAGGGATATCTTGGCTGGAAACCCAGCGCTGCGTAGAATTCCGATGGTGCGCTGGCAAATGACTGGCGGTGACTCTCCCGTCCTCGCTGAGATCCGCTGTGACTATGCTGGTATCTGCACGTTTCTTGTGACCTGGAATGTGGTTATCTGGTGGAGAATGCTCCTGATCTCGCTTGAGCCGTCGGAGTTTGCGGTCCTGCTCTTGGCTTGCCCCCAAGGAAGCCCAATACAGCTTCCCATAGGCGGCTGCCTTCTCCTGAACCACGTCACGAAGTGCGCGATTTTCGCGTCGGAGGTGATTCACCACGTCATCGTAGGCATCGAGGCCATCTTGTAAACTTTGTTCGCTTGTTGCGTGCTGGATGTCGTTCCTGGCCGTTGTGATTTCGAGCTCAATGACCTGCGGATCAAGAAATAGACAACGACGCAAACATTAGAGAAAAAAGAACACTGAACACGGCGTGTTGATCGGCCAGCACTTCATACCCGTTCACCTTTTCTGTAAGTGGCAGACGCAGGTCGGTGCACGTGTCGCCATGCAAATTCAGCAGCAGGCAGAGTCGGTGGGCACGACCCTCTATCGCGGTGAGGTCCCCCTGATGAATCGCCAGCTCCACGCGCTGACTGTCCCCCGTATTGGGATTGTTCAGATAAATTGCCATCGCTCCAATCTTCTTAGTAGGAAGAGGGTGCAGTCCCTCACGACATGAGTGTGCTGAGCATTCCCCACCATCACGAGCTGCCCAGCGACGCAAACCACGCATGTACGCACGGCACAGAGAATAAGACAACGTGTATCCAGCACCCCCAAACCATAGATTCCATGCGTTGTTGTGGGTGAAGGATGCTACCAAACCTTGGAGCTCCTCGACAAGGAACGCTTCGAGGCGAGCGCAGCCGTCAGCAGGGATGGCGAACTCCGAGCTAACGACCAGTATCGTGCAACGAGGCAACCACGATAAAATCAGCCATATAGCAGTGAACCACCCCATCCAGATTGTTGCTGCGCTCACCAGAATGCCAGGGATGTCTTCTCTACGGACTGGCAGCACGCATGCCGCAGCTCGACGCGGTCCATCCGCGGCTTGCTATCTGGCCCCGAGCCGGGTCTAGACAGCTCGATGAACGTCTCCAGGGCCCACGCGACTGTGGGCTCGCCCCGCCCCACCACTGCAGCCGCTGCAGCGTCCAGCTTCCCCTGCCAGACACCGCATGCGATCACTAGTAGCGCCAGGACGGCGATGTTGCTGGCAACACCCGCCATTTCCAATTGATGCGCATCAAACGACGGTTCGAAAAGATACGCGAAGGTCGCGCGAAGGTTGCGTACGAGGCACCACGTCCGTCACCAGCCGTTTGCTGCTGCCCCCGTCTCGAGCAAAGTCCGTACCGTAATGACCATTCATCGCGCATTTTTCCATTTTAGTCAACAATAGCAATCATTCCAGACCGTGTTCTCATCACCGTATCAACGACTTATCCAGGGCGACCCATTTGGCGCCAATACCCCCGAAGGCAAACGCACTTGGCGAACATGGCGACGACGGGCTCCTCTTTCAAGCGGCATGTGTCGCGCTGGCGGCTGTGCACACCTCCGCCCTTGCCAGGCCAGGCGCCCACGTCGATAGCGGTGCCGCCCGTGTCGCTGCGGTACCTGAACGAGTTCGTAGGCAAGCTACATTGCGCGCCGGCGCTGCTGCAGCATGGACTCTTCCCGGACGCCAAGGAGATCACCGAGGTGCGTAGCTCAATGTCCAACCAGTCCGCGACACAGCGCGCTCTTGCTAGCTTTGTTCGTGTCGATTAGGAACTTTACTTAGTCTCGCTTCGGTCGTGGACGTTGCTGGGCTACAGAGCATGGCGCTATTTAACGCGGTGCGGCGCTACCTCGCCCCCCACGACAGCGAGCAAGAAGGCGATGCAACGGCGAACACTGCACGGAATGGCAACGCCACTGTGGTTGATAGCAGCACCGACGCCAAGCCGGACGGCATTGTGGTCGTGGGGGACGGCAACACACGTGAGTGGCCTCGAGACCACTCTAGACTGATGTCCTAGTGACTTACACCGCTCGTGCTGACACGTATCTTCCTGTTTTTCCTACAGCGCGCACGGCTGCCATGTTCGCCTTCCGCATGCGTGGCTGGAAGTGCTACAGCGTAGACCCGGCCATGGAGAAGAACTCGAGCGAAGTACGCCTTG
This sequence comes from Halophytophthora polymorphica, assembly GCA_023338205.1. NCBI lineage: Eukaryota > Oomycota > Peronosporomycetes > Peronosporales > Peronosporaceae > Halophytophthora > Halophytophthora polymorphica. The sequence continues at coordinate 27,966 of JAADYJ010000149.1, read as the reverse complement.
CACAACGGCGCGACGCGCTGTTCCCACCGACGGGCGGTCAGGTCTAACCACACCATTGTGTCCATGTGTAGCGCTCTAAGGGCTGGACGGACGTGGCCAACCTCGTGGTCGTGCGCAACAAGATTGAGAACGTACGCATTGCACTGCGCCGCGCGATCGTGGTGCTCGTTCACGCCCACGTGACGCTGGAACAGGCGCTGGGTGCTGTGCAGGCCGAGGAGATCTGTGGCGTGGTCACGCTCCCGTGCTGCAACTGGTACAGCCGTCAGGAACTGCTCTTCGAACGCGGCCCAGACCTCGTCTACGACGACTTCAGCGTGCTCTCGGACCACCGTGAGGTGGGTAGAAGCCCACAACGCTTCATTTGCTACTGCCAGGACGACAGCACGCGCGCTGAGGCACTGACATGACGCTCTGGCGTGTACGTTCTGGCTGTAGATTCGACTCTGGGTGAGTGGCCACAAGACTGGCGACGGCAGCGGTGTCAACACGGCCCACGCTGACTTGTCCTTGGCCTCCAGCGTCATGAAAGGCTGTGTCCGCAAGGAGCTGGTGGCTGGTGCAATGGCTGGAAGTAACAACGCTAGCAGCGCGTCCAGTAGCTTGAAAACGCGACGCGAAGGTGTGCTAGCGTTCCTGAACGACTTACTGGAAGAGCAGGCCCGTGCCGTAGAAGAAGGCGACGAGAGCGAGCAAGAGGAAGCCACAGGGAGCAGTCTGCCCACAGCCGTGGCTTCGCATCTGCCGCCAGACACGCACGTTCTCGTGCTGGACTGGCGTGCGCGGCGTCAGACTGTGCGGGCTCTGTTGGGAGACGGCTATACGAATGTCTACACGCTCTCGTTGCTGGCTGGCCCGGACTCAGCATGGACGAGTGATGGCGAAAAGCAGGCCGAACGACTCCGCTTGCAACTCAGCAAGTGTCGGCTGAGCGTGGAGACCGGTTCCGGTGGCGAGCTGAGCGACGAAGAAGGGGAAGCGCTGATACTGGAGCCTTGTGGTTCCATCACGATCGAATCCTCGGTTATTTCATCAGGCTTCGATTCCGACAGAAGCGAAGAAGACGAGAACGAGCAGATCTCCGCCGTGGAAGAGCAAGACGGAGGTCAACTGCCGCGAGTCGAGTGCGTACTGGACTCGGGCTTCATTTTTCGTGGCTTCCGTGGTCGAGCCAAGAAAAACCCGAGTTTCTTCCGCCGCCTGTACGCCACACTGGACCAGGTTGTGGCGGCCTGCAGCAGTTCATCGGCATCTACTGCTTCGGTTTTGGATGAAGCCCGCGTGCCGTCGCTCATCTGTCTGACTCCACGCAAGCAATGGCGTCGCAAGGAGTTCTTGGCGCACAGTGAGCTGGGCTACGACGTCCAAGCGCTCATTGGCGTGAGACAGCATTCCCCAGGGAGGCCCGTGTACGTCTACTGCTGCCACAAGCGCGAGGTGAGCTCCGTGTCTGGCGTGGAGACTTCTGTTATGTCTTCTGAGCTGGGAGGTCGCCAGCAGACCGTGAAAGACAGCGCTCTTGAGACCAAGCAAGCATTGCAGGACCAATTGGATGCACGGCAGCACGAGTTGCGGGAGAAGCTTCAGTGTATCACTAGCCACGCCGTGCTGGTGGCTGTGGCGCAAGTCGAGCAGGAGGAGAAGGCTGCAACCCAGAAGACGTACGTCCAGGTGACGGGCGAGATCATGCGCGTGCGGCGGTTCAGCAACGGCATGGCCTTCTTGTCACTGGCTCCAACTGGAGAAGGAACGGGGGTCAACCCGCCGGTGCAAGTGTTTCTACAACGCGAGGAGCTGGACTGGTCGCCGGAGATGTTCAAAGAGGTGGTGGGTTTGCTACGCAAGGGCGACGAACTCGTCGCGGTCGGCTGTGTAGGTCGCAACGTGCGTGGCCACGCCATCGTGAAGGTCGAGGCGCTGGCGCTGGGCCACAACAGCGAGTTTGAGGCCTACAACTAGCACGAGTTGCACGCATTGGCAGCAAGACTGTGGGGTTTAAAAGCGAGCGTCAGACTTGAATATGTCGTGTTGTAGCCATAGACTTTTGACAAGCCTGGGTTGCCATCATGGCTGCGCGTCCAGCAGGTTCGGGTGGGACGAAAGCACGAGCGCACCCCAGTCCCGCAGCGCAAGGTCCATGGTCTGCTGCAAGATCTCCTTCTCCAGCACAAGCGAGCGGCGTAGTTGGCCTTGACGCGTGCTGTTGGCTTTTCCTCGCTGCTCCAGCTCCGCCAGTTGGCGCTGGTCTTGCGCCAGTGTCGTCGGGTACAGAGCCAAGAGGTCACGGCACGTGGTCACCATGGCCCGTGTGAAGACGAACTCGTTGCGCAAGCTCACGATCCGGCGCTCGTCGGGTTGACGCAGCTCTGGAACAGGTAGGAAGACCAGTAGGTCTCGGTACTTCGACAGCTCGACGGCCGAGAGCAGCTTGATCTTGAGCGACGTGGCCAGCGCGTCGTCTAGCGCCTGTCGCCCGTAGTGCAGTGCATAGGACGCGTTCGTGCTCTCGTTGAGCTGTGACTGGAGCAAGAAGCGTTTCACGTCCACCAACGAGTCCTTCGGGTCCAGCGCCACGGTCAGATCCAGCTTGTCCAGTTTGCTCGAGGGCTTGGCGCGTGTGAACCCGTGGTTGAGCATCAATTGCGCCGATGGTTTGTGCGGCATGGCCAGACGAACCTCCTGCCCAACCTCGTGGTGAGACGAAGCGTACAGCACAAGCCTCTGTGTCGTCGCGTCCAGTTCCAATCGGGTGGGGGGACAAGTCTGGACGTCCTCGTCATCCGTGCACAGACCGATGGTAGTCAAGACTGGGGCCAGCACGACGTCATCTTCGCGCTCGGTGACGGGGAAAGCGCAGGCCCAGACAACCCCCATGGCCCAGCGGAAGTTATTCAACGTGAACTGCTCGGGCGTGAAGAGTGGTGGCTGGACAGCCTCCAGGGAAGTCACAGGTCCTACCAAGACGTCGAAGAAGCTGTCCACGGCCTGGGCACGCGCCTGTGTGTAGCGCAGCAGTTGGGAGCCGGCCAGCTCCTCCAATTCGTCGGGCGAGTAGAACAGCGAGCTATTGAGTTCCTTTGCACTAGGCAGGGTCGTCAATAGCTCCGAGAAATTGGACGCGACACCGAGGAAGCGCTCCTCCAGTAGATGCACGGCCAGCACAATGGCCGGCGGCAGGTCCGGGTTAGCCTGCAGTAGCAGCCCCACGCGGGCTCTGGCGGCGCTCGTGACACTCATGACGCGCTCTAGCGGCAGCGACAGCAGTTCTCTGCCCACGGGAACGTCCACAGCGACCGTGTAGCCGACACCACGCCCGAAATTGAAGGTCGTGGGCTCCAGCACGTTGCCACTCGCGGGAGACTTGAGCCCGCGGTTGTCCTCCCCGCGGCCACCACGAGTGGCGCTGGCCGTCTCGAGTGGGCGGATCCGGAGCCCGGATGAGTCCTCGTCGAGCATGGATCGGCGGTCCAGCTGCGGGCGGTCTGAGCGCGAGGACACCGAGCGACTCCATTGCAGCTTGGACGCCGGGTCCAGGTCAAAGCGAACCTCCGCCTCGGCCAGCGCCGCCGCGTGCGTCTGCAGACTGGCCTCAAGGAGCGTGTGCACGGCCAGCAGCATCAGCAGCGAGCGAGTGAGCGTGGCAGCAGTCATGGCGGCTTCTTGGCGCCCAATCTTCCGGTCTCTTGATCCGACTGGGGAAGATCGCAGAATGCGCTTATGCGTGTCAAAAGCGGATCCCCAAAGGCCTCGAAGGGACGCGTATGGACAGCAAGTTACCCCACTTCAACACGTAAAACTGGTTTTTCGTGTGAGTGACTCTAAAGGCGAAGCACATGCAGACGGAAAGTGCTCTTCCTGGCGTCATGCGCGGGTTCCGTGGGCCAGAATGCAGCCATGTCAGGCGCTAGCGGCGGAACGAGGTGCGCACTTGAGGCTGGGCCAGCTCCGCCGCCGCTTCCACGTCTTGCTGGCCAAGCGGCGTGACGTCCAGGCGATCCTGGGGCCGCGGTCGGAGGCGCAAGGCGCCTGAAGCGGAAGCCTCCGGTCCGGCTCTGTAGGCCACACAGCCTCCGCTCGCAACTTATTCTGCGCTCACTTGTGCTTTCGCGCCGCCTGCATCCAACGGCCTGCAGCTCCAGGGCGCTCACCCGCATCTCCACGTCGCGACACCGGCCGGGATGACCTTCTCCAGCTTGAGTTCGAGCGTGAGAGGGCCGCGCGTGACGTCCCAATCCTCAGATGACGCCTTGTCGACGGGTCGAGGAGTTAGTAGTCCGCCACCGCCGCTGCATCTGTCGTCGCGAGAGGCGGACGCGCTGGAGAACGTGGCCGAGCAGGTCATGCAGCAGACGCTGGGCGACTACCTGCGCTTCCGCGACGCCCAGAAGCGGCGGCTCCACCGCGAGCAGTGGAAGGAAGTGCGGCGCTACGACAACCTCGTGGCCTTCAAGGAGCGCGACGCCTGGCGCCAGCAGCATCAGACGCTGCGCACACCGCTCGGCGCGGCTGAGCCCGTGCGCAGCAAGGCGTCCGTGCCCACGCTGCTGGTGTTGGGCGCGCTACAAGGCACGCTGGACGACGAGATGTACGGCATGCACATTGACAGTGACGCGGCCGTCCGACTGCGGTCGTCCTACATCCACGATAAGCTGCACGACTTTCGGCTGCTGGCACGGATCCGCGGGGCGTCCAAGCGCGACCCCTTCCGCTTCTGCGGCGTCAGTTGGGCCGACCTGGGCAACAGCGGCTACGGGCCCTTCGCCCGCAAGCGCGACTACTGCGTCGTCACCTCCATGGGCTCCACGCGGACGCCGCAGGGCGAGCGTATGGGCTATTACGTGGTGCACTCGGTGGACGCCGAGCCGGCCGCCAACCCCATGTTCCGTGGCACGCAGCTTGGCCTCGGCTTGGGTGCCACTGTGCACGTGAACGCAGGCGACGGCCGTGGCGGTAGCAAATCCCAGCCACGCAAGTTCGTGCGGGCGACGACGTCGCTCTGCTGGATCAAGTGTGAGCTGCCGAATGGGAGGGTGGAGCTCTACATGCAAGGCTTCTTTGCGCCCAGGAGCTCGGCACCCGAGTTCGCAGTCGTGCGGTCCGTGCTGGACGCCGTCGTGGGCCTCGCGCAGACCAGCGATACGGCCTATGCCAAGAAGCTGCGCTGGATGCTGCACGATTCCATGTGCACCACTCGCAGGTAGGTTGCTCTGTCGAGTGCAGGATGAGAGAAAGAGAGAGCAACGAGGCGAGTCAGATCTGCGACGTGTGTGGATGACGATGGGTTCGCGTACAGGTTGACGCCGCCGGCGACGGACGACTGTGTGGGCCGATGCGAGCAGCAGTTCAAGAAGAAGAAGCTCGGCTGCTGCATTGTGTGTCGGGCGGTAAGCGTCTTGGCTTGGCGGTTGACATGGGGATGGCTGGGTTGGCATGGGGACTCACGCTTTTTCGACTGCTGCTGCTGCTGCAGCTCGTGTGCGGGTCGTGCCACACCACGCGCAAGATCACGGTGGACGTGGCGGAGGACGGCAAGGTGCAGCAGACGCCATGCTGCATCTGTCTGCTCTGCATGAGCTACGCGAAGCAGGCCAACGCCAGGGTCTTCGCCGGTCGGGAGATGGCGCAGGCTCGAGCGCGCAGTCGACGCGCACACAGCGCCGGCCTCGCCACGTGCGAGTACATCCTCTGAGCCGGTGGGTGCCAAGCCGGAAGCAGCGGAGCTCCGGGTGTGTACAAGTGTATCCAGCGAACTAGACGTGGCGTGCCAGTTCCCTTGCGAAGGAAGACGTCGTCGTTGTTCTCCTCGCATTTAGATGGTGTTCAAGCACCGGAAGCGATCGCATTGATCGCTTCGAGCTGGACGGTGGTCAACACGCACCAACGCTATCGCGACTGCTAAGTGGACATCCTTGACACTTCTTCTCTCTTCTCTCCAGTCTTGCTGGCCAGTGTCGCCCACGTGGAAAGGACGACACGAGATCACGCGGTCTTTCGTGTGCCATGAGCGTGAACGTACAGGCTTTTGAGTCGCGGATGGAGACGGATGGAGCGCAGGACACCGCGACAGCCAGCCATACGCCGCACTGGCAAACTCTTAATCGACGCAGCGGTCGTTGATCTTTTCTCTGACAGGTTCTACCATCCATACTGACGTTGTAGACCACGCAGAGCCGCAGGAAGCAGGACGCGGCCCACCACGTTAGGCAGCAAGACGGCAGGTCCGCCTCGATTTGCAAGGCGCGTGCCTAGTGGAGCCGGGACATCGGAGTGGCCTCGCGCGTGCCTAAGCGCTGATTTTCGTTGACTGCTGATCCATGGAGGAAGGACGCGGCGGTAACTGCAACATCCATGCTGATGCGTCCAGAGAGGAGGAGACGCTCGTTCGCGAAGAAGTTGGCGTTTTCATAGGAATCCACCGCCTTTGACCTTGTAGCAAGCGAAGTGGCGATCGGATAGCGGTTTCCAGACACTGGCCGTGGCGTAAAGCGCTGTGCGATGCCATTCAGCGCCATACAGCGCGTAGCAGGAGCCACGCCACCTTGTACCAGGCGCTTGGTTTCTCTAGTGTCGCCTTTGCTGTCGCCGCGTTGCATTTACCCGCGCAACCCACCGCCACTCTGATATGTCCGACACCGCCACGAAGCAGCCAGCAGCACGTTCAATCGCGGCGCTTGGCCGCCTGCACCGCGGACGCGAAGGCCGCCAACGAACACTTGAAGCCACCCAGGAATGCTGTGGACTCGCGCCGTGGAGCCGCACGATTCCGCATCGCCTCGCCACCGGCCGGGGCGTTCTGCAGTGGCCAGGAGGGCAGTCCGCGGCCTTCCACGCGTTAAAGCGGCAGCGGCCACGAGCACGCTGCCGATATCGTTTCCCCGGGTCGGAGCGACTCTGACCACTTGGCTCCAGGGTGGACGTGAGCTGACTGAACCGAGACCACGCTTTCAAGTCGACATGCAGATGACGCGGTGCCTAAGCCGCCAACCGCTGGCGCTGGCGCCGGCGCCAAGCGTGGCACAGCCCAATGCAGCGCTATGCCAAGAAGTCTCCAGACCGCCAAACCATCCAAGAAGCCAGACAGACAGGCGCATGTTCGGGCCGGAAGTCCAGCCATCTCCTCGGCTTAGGCGCTGGCAGCTCCGCCACGTCCGTCTCGGTGTCCTTCCTTGGCGCCGTCTGCGAGGCGATTCTACTGCCACGCCTGCTTTGACGGTCACTTCGGCTTTCGCAGGCTCAGCGAAAGTCGCCCCGAGAGCTTCTGCGGTAGATCCTCGCAATCCCCAGCGCTTTCTGTTCGCACTTCATCGCCTTGCAACCGGATCTAGACGAGCATGAGCAGCAGCAGCAGTAGCAGCACGCCGTCGTCGTCCGGGCGGCACATGTCGTCCGTGAGCTCCACGCCCGAGAAGCTCTTCCTCACGGCCGAGGAGGCCAACCGCCTGGAAGACCTGGCGGACAACGTGGTGCTGGACACGCTCGAGTTCTATGACACGTACCGGTTCACGGAGAAGCGCGTGGTGAACCCGGAGTGGTGGAAGACGGTGGGTCAGCGCGACAACCTCACGCTCTTCCGAGAGCGCTCGGGTCCACGACCTACGTACCCTTCCATCCGCACGGCCGACGGCCGCATGCAGACCATCCCATGCAAGCACGCGCCGTCTATCAAGATCGTGGGCACGCTGCAAGGCACTCTGGACGACGAGATGTATGGCTGCTTCGTCGACAGCGACGAGTCCGTGCGCATGCGCTCGTCTTACGTGGGCGACACGGTGGAGAAGTTCCACTGGCTGGCCACGATCGACGGCCCCAGCGAAGCCGATCCCTTCCGCTTCTGCGGCGTGGGCCACTGCACCTTCGGCAAGGCGCTGCCGCTCGTCAAGACGCGTGACGCCTGCGTCGTCGTCTCCATGGGCATGACCACGACGCGGCACGGCGAGCGCGTGGGCTACTACGTGGTGCACTCGGTGGATCTCTCGGAGCCGCCGGCCAAGAACAGCGGCCGCATCCGGGCCAAAGGCTCGCTCTGCTGGCTCAAGACGGAACTGGCCAACGGCAAGGTGGATCTGTACATGAAGGGGTTCGTGGCGCCCATGGGCTACATCCCGGAGCTGCTGGCCTTCCCCATGCTCGTAACGCTCGTGCTGGGTGTGGGCCAGACGAGCGACACGGCCTACTCCAAGAAACTCTACTGGATGATCCACGACGCCGCCAAGAACCGCAGTCGCGAGTTCCCGCCCTTGAACGAGTGCGTGGGCCGCTGTAAGCAGTCCTTCGGCTCGTCCCGCGGTATGAGCCACTTCCGCCGCTGCATTGTGTGTCGCCGGGCCGTGTGCGACCGCTGCGAAGTGCCGCGCAAGATCACGGTGGACATCGTGGAGGACCACGCGACGCAGAACCGCTGCAGCGTCTGCGTGCTTTGCATGAACGAGGCCAAGATGGCCAACCCCGTGGACTTTGCGGCCCGCGAGCGCCGCTCCAAGCGCCATAAGGCGCCGGACGCGCGCACCTCCTTCACGGCCAGCAGCGACGAGCTGGCCGTCGTGCCGCACGCCGCCTCCACACGGCCCTTCTACGAGACGTACTAGCGGCGCACCAAGCAGGTGCCGACCAGCGTCGTGCTGCTCTTTGTCGTCTCCTAGTACACTATTTCGTCATGTATTTCAGACCAACACGTGCCGTTTAGAACACAACATGCGCGCGTTATCGGAGCTGTGGTGGTGGCGCTGCTGCGCTGCATGTAGCCCCGCCTCGGGGCCTTCTAGCCCGGCTTGGTGGCCATTTTGGTGCTGCTGGGCGAGAAATGACCAGCAGATTCGCGGCTGGGCACGCCAGAATGAGGTCGGCCTGTCCCTGTCCCGTTTGTTCCGGGTCATTCTGCCCCAGACCTTATTAAGTGCGCATGAAATGTGACACTCCTCATCGACCGCAGATTACCCTTTTCCCGGTCGATTTTTCATTTCGCAGCCACCAAGCCGCCATTTGCCCGCACTTCCCAAAGATCCTTCAACGCCCGAAGCACCTTGTTGCTCCAGCTCACCTCCCGCCCCGACGCCCCCGACGCCAGTACCATGAAGCCGCAGAGCCTCGCCGCCGTCCTCGCCGTGTCTGGCGCGCTGCTGGCCGCGCTGGCTACGCCCAACACCATCGTGCACATCAAGAGCCACCACGGCGGACTCAAGTTCCAAGAGGTGGAGGTGATCGCGGACAACGCCACGTGCCCGAACGGCGGCGCCGTGCTCATGTGCGAGTCGGCGTCCTATGAGTGCCAGGACGACGGCACGGGCGCGCAGAAGTGTCTGGAGCGCGACGACGCCTTCCTGGACGACATTGACAACACCACGACCATGCCCTGGGCGCAATGCAGCAGCACGAACGCGTCGCTGCCGTCCAGCTGTCTGTTCGAGTTCCAGTGCCTGTGCATGGACGACGCCAGCACTGAGTGCTACTGCATGCCGCCGGACGCCTGGCGCACGGAGCGCAAGACGGCCGAGAACTGCACCACGTCCGAGGGCGAGGTGGGCTACTGCGACGCCGGCGAGTACTGCCGCACCAAGGACGACTACCAGGAGTGCGCCACGGCGCCCTACCTGCCCAGCAGCGACGCGCTCTACAGCGACTGCACGGACGACGACCTGTGCGCGAGCGGGCTAGTGTGCGAGGAGTTCAACGACTTCTTCGCCATGTGCGTGGACGAGGACGACGAGCAAAGCGACGAGTAAGTCCACTGCGCTCCACCGGCCTCAGGCCTCACCCCCTAAGCACCCAAACAAAGAGCGTGAAGGAAAAGGCTTGAGTAACTATCGTGCCACGCGGAACATGTTCACTTTGGATATTAGTGTGGGTTCCGTAGCTCTTGGTTAAATCGGGTATCTAAGCCCTTTCAGAAGATCTTGGCTCGCACTTCGACGAAGGCAAAGAGGACGAACACCAGAGCTGCGGCAAGGCAGATGCTCACTCGCAGCGTGCGGCTTGGCGCCTTGACGCTAGTAGCAGTCGCCACCGAGACTGCAGGGTCTTCTGTCGCGCGTGCTGCGCCTTTCAGTGCGGCGGCGCACTTGGATTTCCATGTCCAGCAGAGCGCGGCGACCGAGAACGAACCTCACGCTGTGCTGTACACGCGCGTAGTGGAGGACGGCCAGAGCTGCGAGGTGATTGCCGGCCAACTAGCCATGTGCGCATCGCATGACTACGTGTGCCGCATGGAGGTGGGCAAGGAAATGTACGCCACGGCGCCGTCCTGCCTGCCCTACGACCCGAGACACGAGCGAGACGCTAAGTACACGTCGGAAGAAGCGGCCGTAGCGCCCTGGACCGAGTGCGACGCCACGCAGACCCGCCAACCAGGAGACCCGCCCTTTTGCCAGCGGGACTTTCGTTGCATGTGTCTTCTCGACGGCTGCTGGTGCTTCCCTCCCGATGCCGTGGTCAGCTCCGACAAACCCAGCAGTAACTCCATGTGTGCCTGCGAAGCCGACTGCCCCGATGGCGAGTACTGCAAGTTCTTGCGAGGAGGTGGCACAGTCTGCGGCCGGAAGCCGTACTTCAGTATGTAGAAGGGCGGATGTGATGCTAATAAAGCAGTTCCCAAGCACCAGCACCAGCGAGGAAGACTTCGACATGAAGCCTGCTTCGGCACTTGGACCATGGTTGTCAATTGCACCTCACTCGTCCGAATCAGACCCCAACACGTTTTTAGCCAATCCTATCCCGCCAACACGAATGAACGCAGCGCCTTTTAGCGTTTCATCGCTTTCCATTGGCTAATACCCCGCCAATGAGGCTCATCCACGCTCATCCACCTCGGCGTCTGCCCCACATGGCTACACACTCTTGTCGCTCGACGCAGCGCAACGGCCCGCACTTCTCAATCCGACAGACAGACACACACACACACACTGCACTGCACTGCACTGTGCGCTTCCTCCCATTGCCATGACGACTCGTGCTTCCGCGCTGGAGCTTCTGGGCTTCGTGCAAACCGGTGCCTCCCGCCTGCACGAGCAGCTCCACCAGCTGTCCATCTCGCTGGCCGCCCCGCACACGGAGCTGTCCGCCATGGTCCAGGTCGGCGCGTCTCCCACTGGTCGCTTCCGCTCAGCGTTCGTCTCGCAATTGGGCGTCAGCAACACCCACAGCCACGTCGGTGTCGCCTCCGGCGCGGCGATTAGCGCTGGCCGCCAACTCGACGCGCTTTCCATCGATGGTGTCGTGCTGCTCGTCGCGTCGTACCTGGACGGCGCGTCACTCGCGCGTCTCCAAGCCGTGAGCACGAACTGGCGCGCCTTCATCCTGCAGCATCGCGAGCCGCTCTTTAGTGCGTTACTGGACGAGTGCCGTGTCTTCGGCACCGTCATCCGGTCCTCCTCGGCCTACAAGTCCTTCCTGTTCTCACTGCGTCACGCGCTGGACCTCGAGCTAGCCCACACCCGCGCAGTGGAATCCACACACGCGGCACTGGAGGCTTACTGCGCTTCGACCGAGCAGCACGGCTTCGTGGCCATGTTCTGCGATCTCCTCGAGTTCCGAGACCCCCAGGTGGCTCGCTTCGTGGCCTGGAAACGTCAGAGTGCACTCAGTATGGTACTGGCCGCCACGCCCGAGCACGTCATGCAATTCCGCAAGCGATCCAGCTACGTGGGTCCCATCACGTTCGTGCCCGTGGATAACCCGCACTGGCCCAAGTTCGAGCCGCCAGCAGTAGCAGACAGTGTCCCCGGGTTCCTGGGCTACGCGTTCGACCACGTCGTCATGGTGCCAGGGTACGAAGCGCTCAAGGACTCGGTGGTCAAGTCAATCCTCAAGGAGCTCATGCTCTTCGACACGGCCGAACATGCCGCCGCCTATGGCCACAGTGTCGGCCATGTGCCATACGCCGCCATTCTGGACGGCAGCGACCAGCGCGTCTTGGCGGAAGGCAGTGGCCAGCACCTGACCTTCTCGTCCCCACTACGTCGAAGCCTCACCAAGTTCCCTGTAGCCGAGCGGATACGCCGCCTCCAGGCTCAGATCCAAAGCGTGGACGACTCCATCTCGTTCGCGTCTCGCTCGTCTACTTGAGTAACCGTAGTACTTGAGTCCACGTTCTTGCATCTATGACAAGAGACATTGGCACAGACAGAGCACGACCTCGCCAGCTAGAAGAAGATATATCCATACCATACCTGCGTGCTGCCTTCTTCTATCCGCCGTCGTCTGCCTTCAAGTCGTGGGCCCCAGGTCCCTAGATCAAGACACACTGCAGGCGGGAACGCCACCGCATACGAAAGACGTGCACGAGCGCTGCTGCTCCAGTAGCACGGCCGCGAACTTGTTGCCGGCTTGCTGCATGGCGTGGGTCTGCTCGACGCCCACCGCACTGCCACAGCCGCTGCTGCTCGAGCCCTCCTCGTGCTGCTCCTGCCACTGACGCTGCTGCTGCTTCTCGCGCTTCTTCTTCTGCCGTTTCTTCTTGGCGTGGTACCGCTTGAACGCCTTCGAGTCGCCGTAATAGTGGCACAGCACCGAGTCGACCTGGTCCACCAGCACATGTGGCTGACTCATGTACGTCTGCGCCGGGATCGTGCCTTTCGGGTCCACCGCCGCGCCGCTGGGTCCAGGTTCTTCGTCCTTCGGGTTGATCAACGGCAGCTTGAGGTACCGACAGATGGGATTGCAGCGGTGCGAGCCCAAAAACCGCTCAAAGCCGCGCACCGCCAAGTTCCCCTTGCCAAACTCCTTGCCGCGCCGTGTGTGGATCTGCGGGTCCGTGTAGTGGTCGCCCACGCCTTGAATGTCCACCACGAGGATCTGCTGGCCCGAGGCCTCGTAGGAGAAATGCGAAAAGGCCTGTGGTGTGTTGCGCTCCAGCTCGCTCACGTAGCCAAAGTTGTTGTTGTGCTTGTGGTACTCGCCGGCGATGAAGGGCTCCACGCCGCAGATGGTGCCACAGAGCGTCAGGTTCTCTTCGCGCTGTTCGTCGTCGCCGCCATTGCCAACGCCATCCGGGACGAGCTGCAGGATCCAGGCTTCCAGGAACTCCACGCGGCGCGGCGGGTTGTACGAGTTGTAGAGCTTGGCATACTTGGCGGCCACGGCCTGCATCTCCACGTCGCGGAAGTACGTGTCCGGGTTCTCGTTCGGGTCGATGGCGATCTTGGCCACGTAGCTCGTGCATCGCCCCATGACACTCTCACTATTGCTGCTCTCGTTGATGTCCTCTTCGTCGGCGCTGCTACCGTGTTCCGATCCCACAAAGGTTCGAGGTGGCACGCTCAGGTCCTGCAAGTGGAAGACCTGGCGTAACCCGCCTTTTGCGAACGGCTCCGTATCGATCTTCACCTTGATGCGTGACGAGGTCCACTGTTTGACATCATAAAACCACAATGCAGCGTCGATAGTCAGCCAATTGTGTCAGAATCTCCTTGTATCACCGTCCAGCTGGGGGATTCCAGCAGATTCCTTCGGTTCCAAGCAAAATTGGATGCTACCTTGCGCTCTTCCGAGTCGAAGACGTGCTTGATGGCGTCGCGCTCGCGTAGCAGAGCAAAGTCCGGCGGCTCGCGGTAGATGATCGGCAGCTCGTGGGACAGCAGGTCCGTCGTTTTGGCAATGGCTGCACACGCGGTACACACAAATACAGCAGCGTGAGATCAATCATTCCGTCCATTTCCCGCCTTCTTGGCTCCTCTCTCTCGCTTGCCAGGGCCACACCGATATGTTGGCCTTGGAACCAGCGTACGTACTCTGTTCGGCCTCACTCAGCTCGTCCACGAGCTGCACGCGGCGGTCCTTGTACTCCGTAACCGTGATGAACCCTTCCTGGTAGAGTTTCTGAAGATTCCGCAGTTTCTCCAGGTTCTGGCCGTCGCTCTCGACTGACATGTGCGACGCAAAGGACGAACCAGGCGTGTACCCGACCGCACTGGCAGATACACCATACTGGTAGACGCTCGAGGACACAGAGGCCCAGGACCCGTCGTAACCCGACGGCTGCCGCTCTCCGAGCCCACACACGCTCTCTTCCTCGTCCTCACCCCGCATCTCCATCTCTCCATCCTCGCTCTTGTGCTCCTCGTCCTCCGGCACAACCAGCTCTTCGTCCGTGTACTCGTCGCTGTCGTCTGCGTCGCCGCCGTCACACTGCAAGGACTTGGGGAAGAACTCGGCCGGCGCATGCGAAGACTTGGTGAAGTTCTCCGAGCACGTGCGGCGGCGCTGGTCCAGCCGCTCAAAGTCTTCGTCTGCGGGGTCTGCCAGTGGCGGTTCCGGCTCGTAGCTGTTCTCTTCCTCCTCCCCACTCGCACTGGGGTCTTGGCTCTGGTCCCGATTGCCAAAGACGGCTCTCGTCTGTCTTCCGTCAAAGGCTCGAGCTGCCACCCAGCGCCGTAGTGCCAGTGTAGATGCGTCCAGACGACCAGGATGACCGCTGCTGCTGCTACTAAGCGGGTGCAGGGCGTTCACGGCTGGACTGCTTCTCAGCACAATGTCCGAGCTGTGGAAGCGACGGCGGATCGGTGCCACCTCGCCGTCTTCGTCTTCATTTCGCTCTCGGTGCTGACGTGGCGGGAGTTGGCGTCGACGCCACTGGGACGGGCTGTAGCCTCGCGTCTTGGGCCGCTTCTGGTGCCGCGGCCGGTGCTTCTTCTTCTTCGGGCTCTTCTTCGCCGGCTCCGGCTTGGGCGACGCCGTGAAGCTCATCTTGCGACTAGTACAGTCACTATTGGCGGTGGAATCCGTCGTGGGCACCAGCGTCGTGACCAGCAGAGAAGACGAGGAGGAAGACGCCACGGACGACGACGGCGACGGCGCACGGGCCAGCACAGCGCGTGGAGAAGGCGAGTGTGGCTGGGTGGACGCTGCGCCGCCCGTAGTGCCGCCCAAGGCGCGCTGCATCTTGGCGTCCTCGCCGATGGTCGGCAGCGCCAGAGCCAGAGTTCGAGGCTCCTCGCGCTTGAGACTCATGTTTGCGGGTCACTACCGGGGCCTTCAGAGCCGCAGAAGGATGTTTGGACGTCTGTGCATAGCAGCAAGACAAAGCCAAAGGGTTGAGAGGGAGGCCCACGCGCGAGGAAATGGAGCGTATGGTGACCAGAGACGCATCAGAACCGCCACTCACCTGGGGCTGGCAGTTGGAGGGTTGTTGCGCAACAGCGCGCGGTGGCTCTTCTCCGGAGACTTCCGGGCTTCCAGGCACGCGCGAGCTTCAGCCTCGCGCTTCTTCACTGCTGGGCTGAGGTCGCGCCGCGCTGGACCTGTTTCTTCTCTCTCGCGGCGTCTTCCGCCCGCCTTCTTTCCCGCAGAGCCGCGCGTTCGCAGTCGAGTCGTCGCCCAAAGGCCGCGTTCGGGCGGTCTAGCACCCCAAGCAACGCAGGCACCACGCGCAATAATACACAGTGAGCGCTCTTGCGGTTCGCATGGGTGGCCAAGCGCGGAGAACACGCGGGAGGAGCCGCAGGTCTCGCTCAGCTGCGGCGCATCTCGAGCCGCGCTAAGATGGGCTAAAGGCGCGTCAAGGGCGCTGTAGAGACCGGCGAGCGCCGCCACCGACGCGCAGAGAGGACGCGGGGCCTACACGCAGAGGCGGGGACACGTACGTGCAGCCGAGGGGCCGAGGAGGCGGGGAGGCGGGGAGGCCGTGTACGAAGGGCGTCCAGGAGCTCAGCCACGCATGTTCCGGGCGCTTCTTCGGCTTCTCCGGATCCGAATCGGCGGGGTCGCCGAGCGTCGGGTGCATCTGATTGGCTGGGGATGATTCGTAGGTGCGGGCTTCAGCCTCGCGATTGGTGTGGAGCGAGCGCAGCGTGGCGCTGATTGGCCAAACGCGGCGCAGCGGGTCAATTAACGCATGTTTGCCGTAATTTAGGGCAATCGTCGCGGGCTAGGGCCCACATCTGCAGTCTCACTGGCCATTTTCTGCGCGACAGGCGCACTCGGCACCAGGTTTCGACCAATCCCTGGCAAGGCAAATCGCCAGGTGGCTCGATCTCACAAAACGCAATCCCCTGAACTTCAAACCCGCGCCAAATCAGTACGCTAGCATATTCGCCCAGCTTTTCCGGTGGTGCTCTCCTCACTCCAAGACCTCACTAGCGCTGGACGCATGCAGCGCTACGAGCCTCTCCTCCTTCCCCCGCCGCTCTGCAGCCTCCTCCCATTTGGCGCCCTCCCCACTGTTTTGTTCGTGGTGCCTGCAAAGCTAAACCAAGCACGAAATACCGCAGCTACTGGGCTCCCCATTGGCATGGGAACTTCCGAGCCGTCCCTGCTTGTCTTTATGCACGCTGCATGCTCACCATCTCGATGCGCAGCTTCTCCTACTCCGTACTTCAGCGCCCAAGCCCCAAGTGCTCACCGGTGCATGCATGCCACGTACATTTACTTCCTCCAATAACTCGCACCAAGAACGACATGTATCAACATGTACCAACATGTATGAACATGTATGAACATGAACATGAACTCAACTTGCTTGCGCTCGCCACAGAGCAATCTCCTGCTCCACGCGTCGTCGCTGGCGCTGTAGCTCCCTCTGATCCACACCCACGCGCCTGTCGTCACCGTCGTCGTCCTGTGCCGCGCTCGGGAGCGCCAGCAGCTCCTGCGCCACGTGCACGACAACTCTTCGCCCAAACAGCGTCGTCTGCGGCGGCTGCAGCCCTTCTTCCTCGTCGTGTCGGCCCGCACTGCGCTCCATTCGCCGCTCCGCCGCGTCACGCCGCTCCAGGACGCCACACACGGCGGTGCGGGCCATCTGGTCGCCGTCCAGCAGCACCAACTCCCCCCAGAAGCTCTCAGTTTGGTCGCTTTCCTGCTTCACCTCCGGCTCGCCATGCAGCAAACCCGTCAGCTCCCGCATCGTGAGCGTCTCCTTGGCCTTTCGCCCCAGTGCTACGCCCAGTTCCAGCGCAACGTCCTCGTCCTCGACCACTGCAGTCTCCTCCATGCTCTCTTGTCCATAGCCCAGTCGATAAATCCGCTCCTCCACCGAGTCCTGCACGATCAAGCGGTGCACGCGCGTCTGGCGCGTCTGGCCCAGCCGATGCACGCGGTTCACGGCTTGCGCCTCCATACTGGCGCTCAGTAGCGGCTCCAGCAGCAACACCTCGGTGGCCTCCACGATGTTGAGTCCGTTGGCGCCCACTTTGAAGGGCAGCGCCAGCACACAGGCGGCCCGACAGGCCTGGAACTGCGCCAAGACCTGGGGCAGCAGCTTCTTGCTCGAGTACGCAAAGCAGCGCACGCCAAGCCGCGGCAGCGCCTGCGTGGCCAGCGCCAGCAGCTGCGGCCACTGCGAGAAGAGCAGACACTTGACGCGCGGCTCACGCTGCCTCAGCGCCTCCACGCGCGCCAGTAGCGCGTCCAACTTGGAGCCAAAGCCGCCTCCAGCCCGCGTTGCACGTGGCGGAGACGCGACGTCTTGCGTGTGGACGCTGGAGGACGCGTCCGAGCCAGCCACGACCACCGCGACGCTGCTCACGGGCCACAGGCGTCTACAAGTCGGACACCGCACGGTCTTCCGCTGGCCGCGGGACAAGGTGGCCACGCAACTCTGGCAGAAAGCGTGCGCGCAGGCCAGCACGGCGCGCGTGGGCGCCATGTCCTGTAGACACACGGCACAGCAGCCACGACGAGGTTCGCGGTCGCTTTGCTGGCTCCCGGGCCGCGTCTCCGCTTCTCGCCGGAGCTGCAGCAGGTAGCGGAGCTGCGCCAGCTTGTCCCGCAGCTCCGCGTCGGCCGCGACGCGCTCCGCCGTGAGCTCCGCCTCGCGAACGGGGACCTCCACGGCCTCGAGCTTGTAGAGTCGCTCCGCCTTGGTCGCTGGCGTGGACTCCCCCGGCTCACGCAGACGCAGTTGACTACACGCCATGGCCAACTCGTCCAGGGCGCCGAGACGCTGGTGCTGGGCATGGAAGAGCCGCTTGGCCGCTCGCCACTCGCGCTGGAGCTTGCTCCAGAACTCGCTTTCGTGCTGCAGTCGCGTCTGGAGCTCGTGAGCCAGCGCTCGACCGTCAGCTCGGCCTCTCCAGACGCTCCGAGCCCCGGCCGCGACCTCCTTGAACACTTCCACGAGCAGCGACGACCCGCTCCCGCCTGCGGTCGAGCCCAGCCGCGTCGTCTTGTCCGCGTCTTCGTCCTCGCTCTCGGCCGCCAGCAGCCCATCGAGCTTCCCACTGGCCGCAGCAGCGCCGTCCAGCCCCAGCAAGTGCGCGCGATAGCCCTCCAGCTCCTTGTACAGCGCGCAGTGCTCGCACGTGGGGCCCGAGCCGCCGTCCCGACACCTGGCGCAGTTCCCGGACCGCTCCACGTCGTCGCGGCTCGGCTTGTCGCGGCTCAGAGCCGCCAGGCGCTGCCACAGCACGTGGCGTCGCATGGCCAGCGTCTCGAGCTCCCGTACGAGCAGCAACCGCAACGAGCGCGCGCTCACGAGCTGCGAGCAGAAGGACGCGGCCCAGCGCGTCTCAAACCCGGCCAGGCGAGCCTGTACCCGCGCCACGAGCTGCTGCTCCGCATCGCGCTCGCTCTGCTCCACGGCCGCCAGCGCGTCGCTCCACCAGCAGCCGGCAGTGCACAGCATGGTGGCTGTGTGCTGCGCTCCCGAGCGACGTTGTCGCGGCTCCTGGGCCTCGTCCAGCGACTGCGAGAGCTCCTGGAACCCGCGAAGTGCTTGAGCATGCGACGATTCCACCTGCAGCAGGTAGAACTGGCGGATACGCCGCGCACTGGCTGCCAGCAGCGCTCGTTCCTTGCGAATCTCCTCGCGACTGGCGGCTCCGGCCTCCGTGCGCTGCAGTCCAGCAGCGGACACGCAGCGCTCGAGCGTCGGGACTTCGGGTAGCAGACAGCGCTGTCTCGGGTCCACGGCCGCCACGTGCGCGTCCTTGTCGTCGTCTGAAGCGCTCGAGGTGTCGCTGCTCGGGAGCTCGAAGACGCGGTGTACACAGCGCTCAAGGTTCTGCAGGATGTGGAGACGTGGCAGGAGGTCGGCGCGGAAGAGCGGCCAGTTGTCCCGCACGAGGCGCATGACCGCCAGGTACGTGAGTGCCGCGCCTGAGACGTCCCGCTGTAGCACGAGCAGCGCCGCCAAGCCGTTCTGCGCGCCCACGAGCTGACGCTGGGCCTCCTCGCACTCTCGGGTGGCCTTGGCCAGCAGCTCGTGCAAGAAGGCGTCCATTGTAAGCACGCCGCCGGCCGGAGGGACACCGGAGGACCCCCAGACGTGTCGCGCGCCACCCACCTGCGGGTGACAGCACAGCTGCCGCAGCACCAGCAGATCTTGCCACAGTCGGTCGTCCCGGGCGATGAGGTCCCCCGTGGCCAATACGCCGTCTCCTTCTCCTTGCTGCTTCTCCCGTTGGCGCTGGCGCACCAGAGCCACGATGCGCTTCTGCTGCTGGTCATAAAAGTGTCGCTCCACGGCGGAGAAGCGACACCAGACGACCTCGCGGCTCTGCGGGGGCAACGCCAGCTGCGCCAGCACGTCTCTCTTGCCGGACCGCCACAGGAGTCCTCCACCGTCCACTTTCGCACTGCTGGCGGGACTGCGGCCGTCCCAGAGCAGCAGGTCCAGCACGCGCTCGATGGCTCCGCGCTCGAAGGTCCGCTCCACGGCTTCCCGGAAGAAGCTCAGGTCCAGCGCCTCGTCGTCGTCATCTCCGTGGTGTCCCCCATCGTCCTCCAGGCTCGCGGCGGTCGCGTAGGGCGGCACGCGGAGGAAGCGCAAGTAGCCAAAGAGTTCGCCCACCCGCGACGAGAAGGGCGTGCCTGTGACTACCCAACGGTGCTCGGCACTAAGCTTGGCGACGGCCAGAGCGGCCTGCAGCCTCGTATTCTCCACCCCCACCTGCGCTTCGTCCATGCAAACCCGCCAGAAGTGCAGCGCCACGAGTGGAGAGCCCACGAAGGCGTAGCGCTTGCGTCGGCCGCGTGTACTGGCGCGTCGAGCGCCGCCTTGAGCCGTCGGGACGTGGTGGACGTCGGCACCCAGCGCCTCGTACGTGGTCAGCACCACATCGTATCGTGCCAGGAACAGCCCTGGAGACGCCAGGACTTGCCACTCGGCGCTTGGACCAGCCGCAGCCCCCAGTCGAGCGCGAAGAGCGCGCACGCCCGGGTAACGCACCACGGACAGCGCGCCAGCGCGCACGTGACGCGACAGCTCGTGCTCCCATTGCGCGTGAATCGGTTCGGGCGACACGATGAGCGTCGTGGCACTCGCGAAGCGAGGGCGTTCGAGGCTCTGGCACTGGAAGCACACGAAGGCGTTGGCGCTCCAGCCAGACTGAGGCGTAGTGTCAAAGTCCCAGAGCCCAGAGGAACTTGTGCTCGCGCTGGACCGGCTGCGATTGCGTTGAGAAGGGCTGAAGTCAGCTGTAGCGGTGCTCTCGTCGACCACGAAGCCCGTGCAGAGCTGATGGTGCCATGTGCCGCATGACTCGCACTGCACGAAGCCGAGCGCGTGCTCCTCGGAGCTGCCGCAGATGCAGGCCACGACGTCTGGGTCTTGCGCCTCTTCTTGCTGGCCTCGACGCCGAGTTTCCGCTGGATTGGCGAGTGTAGAGAGCAGTGTGGGCCTCGAGGCTGAACGACGGTGGCCCAACACGAGCGCGATCACCTCCACCGTCTTGCCGAGCCCCATCTCGTCCGCCAGCACGCCGCCACGTACCTGGGAGAGCGCCAACGTAGTCGAACGGAGCTCCGAATCGTCACTTGATGGCTCTTTGGCGTGGAAGGCGGCACAGAATACGTCGTAGGCTCGGAGCGAGCTGTTCCCGTCGCCAAAGGAGACGCAGGTGGACAAGGCGTACCCGTCTGCTTTGTCCTGGCGCAGCTGCTCTCGCGCCAACATCCAAGCCACCGCAGCCTTCTGGTACGCTCGTAGAGTCGGTCGAAGCTCGGTTGGCGCCTGGAAGTCGCCGATCTCGCGCTCAAGCTGGCGTTTGGCGTCGATGCGGCCGTAGATCTCGGGCATGGCGAAGGTCTGGGCCTCAAATCGCACGCACGCGGCGGCATTGGGCCCCACAAAGCGATCGAACAGCACTTCCACCTCGTTCCAGTACCGGAAAGACGGGCACGTCGAGCCTTTGAGAGCGTTGAGCTGCGCGTCGTGCGAGTACTTGAGCAGCCAGATCATCACGTGGTGCATGGGTCGCACTGGCCTCGCCAGGGGAAGTGCAGCTACTGGGGCGAGCCCGCGGGCGTGGCAGAGCGCCATGTAGCGACGCCAGTCGATGCCAGCCGACCAGTAGAAGCGCCATTCGCTTGAGAGAGGACTCTCGCGACGGGCCTGGAGATCCATGGAGAGCAGCTGGAGCTCCGCTAGCGTGGCGACATGCGGCGGGAAGGCCGCATAGGCGGCTGGGAAGAGGTCTGCGAACTGCAAAGCCGTCTCCGCTTCTCCCTCGGCTTGCTGGTCGCTGGTGGCGCCGTGGACGCGCAGCGTCACGCGGTCGGTTGGGAGAAGCGTGAGCTCGATGCGAATGGAGCCGCTGTGACCGTTCGGTCCGAGCTGCAAGCGCGATAGCGCGGCTCCAAGTTTCCCAGCAGATGCGGTCGGCACTGGAAAGGAGAACCACAGCGACTCGTCGGTGCTGCGGGCGGCATTCCCGCTGTCCGGGCGCCAGGATAGTAGCAGTGGCTCGCTTCGCTGCGACGCCAACGACTTCTTCTGCCCTCGCCGACGCTTCTTTTGGCCGCCGTTGCTCGTGCTAACGCCGTCGCCCGATCCTCCAACACCTTCAAGGAGATGCTGCTGCTGCTGCTGCTGCTCCCGCGAGCGCTTGAGCCGCTGGGCGTGCTGCTGCACGCGCGCAGGCTTGCGTCGCGCCATGGTGTCGGTCGCTGCGCCTTGTGCTTCAACGCGACTGTGTTGTGTTTGCGAGCTGGCTGAACCTGTTGATCGGAATAATCCCAAAGAAGAGGATATGCTGACCAGTAGTTCAAGAAAAAAAAACAGCGCTTTCACTTGGGTTTTGTATCCCGCCGCGATCTTCCCGGCTAAGTACGGTTCCGCCCCTTCCGGGGGCTAAATAAAGACCAGACACAGCGAAGCGAGCGAAGGAAGAAGCAGGACGCGAGCCGACCGTTGGGCGCAGTCGCCACTTCCCCGCCGTTCCCGAGCCCGCAGCGCACGCGGCAGCCGTCCGATCCGCGCACACGTGCTTCGTCCAGACGCAGCGTGAGCGTGCGGTGCCTCTCGTCCCCGCGGCGGCTCTTCTCGCCGCGTCGGTCCCCCGTCAAGTTGTGCCGCGTGGCGTGAGTCGAAGCTTCCCCCGTCCGCCACCATGAAGTGGATGCGGTCGCAGGAGATGGAGTACATCTCGCTCATCGTGAACGAGGATGCGGCGCACGACTGCGTGCAGAAGCTGGGCGACCTGGGCGCGCTCGAGTTCACGGACCTGAACCCGGAGCTCACGCCCTTCCAGCGCCGCTACGTGAACTACGTGAAGCGCTGCGACGAGATGGAGCGCAAGCTGCGCTACTTCGAGGGCGAGCTGGCCAAGTTCAACATCGCGCCCAAGCCCGCGGGCTCCGTGGAGCAGTTCCTGGCCGGCTCGGCCGACATCCGCTACGGCTCGCAGGACACGGCCGTGCGCGCGCTGGACACGCTGGAGCGCCTGCTGGAGGACAAGGAGCAGGAGCTGCTGCAGCTCAACTCGATGCACGAGAAGCTCACGCGCGAGTACAACGAGCGCAAGGAGCTGCACGAGATCATCTCACGCGCCGGCGAGTTCTTCGAGATTGAGAGTGCGTCCTCCGGCGTCCCCTCCTCTCTCGTCTTGGACCCCAAACGACTCACATTCGGACTCTTTGTGTGTGTCTTTCTCGCTGTGCGGCAGTCCCAGAGGTGCAGTCTCGGCGCGCATCGCGCACGTCATCGCGCACGGGTGGCTACGGCTTCGTGGGGGCAGAAGCCGCCGCGCCCGGCGCCGAGGAAGGCCAGTCGACGCTGCGGTTCCGCAACGTGACGGGCGTGGTGCCCGCGGACGAGCGGCTCAAGTTCGAGCGCATGGTATTCCGAACGACGCGTGGCAACTGCTTCTCCCGCTTCTCGCCCATCGAGGAGCCACTGGCGGACCCGGCGAACGGCCAGCCCGTGGAGAAGCACGCGTTCGTGATCTTCTTCCAGTCGAGCTTCATCGAGACGAAGCTGCGCAAGATCTGCGACGCCTTCCACGCGCGGCTCTACTCGCTGCCGAGCATGGACGACCGCGCCGCCATCGCGCAGCTGCTGCAGAGCAACGCGGCGGAGCTCACCCAGAGCGCGCACATCTTGCGGCGTAACCGCGAGAGCTGTGTGCTGCTCTGCCGCGACCTGGCCGAGACGCTGCAGTCCTGGCAGTGGACCGTGCTCCAGGAGAAGGCCACGTACCACACGCTCAACCTCTTCCGCGCCGACGTGAGCGGCATGCTGCGTGCGGAAGGCTGGGCCATCAAGGAGGCGCTGCCGAGTGTGCGGCGCGCCGTCACGCGGGCGCACACGGGCGCAGGGGACGACAAGTCGATGCCGTCGCTCGTGGACCGCGTGGCCAAGCCCTGGCCCGTGCCGCCCACGTACTTTGAGACGAACAAGTTCACGGACGCCTTCCAAGCCTTCGTGGAGACGTACGGCTGCCCGCGGTACCGCGAGGTGAACCCGTCGGTGTTCACGGCCGTCATGTTCCCCTTCCTCTTCGGTGTCATGTACGGCGACATGGGCCACGGCTTCTGCGTGCTGCTCTTCGGACTGTACCTGATCATGACGGAGAAGCGGCTGGAGCAGCCCGGAAGCCTGAGTGAGATGGCGGCGTCCATCTACGGCGGCCGCTACATGATCTTCATGATGGGCGCCTTCGCCATGTACGCTGGGCTCGTGTACAACGACTTTTTCTCGCTGCCGCTGAACCTCTTCGGGTCCAAGTTCGAGTATCCGGACTGCCTCGAGTCGGGCGACCGCATCAACAAGTGCGTGGCGCAGTACGACATCAACGGCAACGTGACGTACGTGAACGCCACGGACGTGTCGGGCGGCGAGAACGTGTACGCGTTCGGGCTGGACCCGATCTGGAAAACCTCGGAGAACGAGCTGCTGTTCTTCAACTCGTTCAAGATGAAGATCTCGGTGATCTTCGGCATCATCCAGATGACCTTTGGCATCATGCTCAAGGGCTGGAACACGCTCTACTTCCGCGAGTACGCCGACTTCTTCTTCGAGTTCGTGCCGCAGCTCGTGTTCGCCTGCGCGCTCTTCGTCTACATGATCGTGCTCATCGTGATGAAGTGGAGCATGGACTGGACCGCGCGCATGGCCTTCGAGGAGTGTCCGTACAACTACGAGGGCGAGCACACGGGCTGCCGCCCGCCCTCGCTCGTCAACACGCTCATCAACATCGCGCTGGCCCCCACCGAGGTGGTGGACCCGCTGTACGAGGGCCAGCTACACACGCAGCAGATGCTGCTGCTCATGGCCTTCGTGTCGGTGCCCGCCATGCTCTTCTTCAAGCCCATCTATCTCAAGATCCAGCACGACCGCACGGTGCCGACCGTGAGCCACCACGTGGACTTTGAGGACGAGGACGAGCGGGAGCAGATGCTGAGTCACCACGGCGGTGGCCACAGCAGCGGCGGCGGCCACGGCGAGGAGTTCGAATTCGGCGAGGTGTTCATCCACCAGGCCATCGAGACGATCGAGTTTGTGCTGGGCATGATCTCCAACACGGCGTCGTACCTGCGTCTCTGGGCGCTCAGCCTGGCGCACTCGGAGCTGGCCACGGTCTTCTGGGAGAAGGCCATGCTGTCGACCATCAACAGCGACTCGTTCATCGCCATCTTCGTCGGCTTTGCGGTCTTTGCGGCCGTGACCTTCGGCGTGATCCTGTCCATGGACGTGCTCGAGTGCTTCCTGCACGCGCTGCGTCTGCAGTGGGTCGAGTTCCAGAACAAGTTCTTCAAGGCCGACGGCTACAAGTTCCACCCCTTCTCCTTCAAGCAGACCATCAAGGACTCGCAGGCGGTCTAGGCCATTCAGGGTGAGACGCGCTCGTCTCGTCCGTGAAAGAGGAAAAAGGCGGTCGAGGCGAGGCGAGGCGAGGCGAGTCGCCACCATCAATCGCGTCGGGCCTGGACACGGACAGAGCACGCAGACGCAAGCGCAGGAGAAGCGGGGGAAGGCCCGACCTGCCGTGCATGTGTTGAGAGCGCCCGTCTTGTTTTATATAGGACTGGTTTGGCTTTCAGTTTGCGAGGCGTGGTGTCCTCTTGGCAGGTTCAGGACGCCGTGACGTCGTCCAGTGTCATTGAGACGACTGTGAAGTGACTGTGATCGCTCACTTGTCGGCCTTCGACACCTTCTTCTCCAGCGCTCTGTTGGCCACGACAGGCAGTCAACGGTTAGTTTGGCTGGAGCGGATCAGGAGAGGTCACGAGCGCGCGCCAAAGTCACCTACAGCTGCTGGTAGTCCTTGCGCAGTCGACTGCTGGCGCTGAGATCCTCAATACGCTTGAGGGCCATGCTGTCCGCGTAGAGGAAGCCCACACCGCCGCCGATAATGAGGCCGCCCACGATGGTCGCGGCCTGCACGCGCTTCGGGAACGGCCCGATGGCTGGACCAAGCGATTGCAGGCAGAGCACAGCGATAAGCACCGAGGAATGCGCGACGCAAGCGCCAAACCGAGCAAAAGACGACGAGAGCCACACGTGAGGAGCAAGCGGCTCGTACCGGTGATAGCACCGCCCACAGCCATGCCCAGCCCGCCACCGAAGGCGGAGCACTGCTGGATGTCGTTCTTCCTCCGGTCCATCCAGACCTTCTCCTCCAGCGTCAGTCGCTGCGGCGCGGCGGCGCCATCGGCACCAGCACTGGCGCTCATTCTCCTTGGGGCGATTGTCTTTGGTGCTGGCAATCGAGTGATCTGAAGGTTACTAGTATGGAATAGTGACTCAAAGACGGAACTTGTAGGACAATGTGCATCTCAATCATGTTAACCCCCCATTCACCGATGTATATCGGATGTACATGTCGAAAATGGAACATACATATCGGATGTACATGTTCTTCCCTCTTATAATAGCACAGGCTCGAAAAGTCCGTTCCCGTTTTCCGGGCCATACAAAACCCAAGATGTTTTGATCCGATCCGACCGTTTTTTTTTGGGGGCTGGTGGAGCATGTTGCACAGGGGTAGGGGTGCGGTTCGGGTAGGGAAGAAACCTGCGGAGCGTACGAGCTTTGCAACAGTGGGAGGTGTATCTTGTTGGCAGGGCAGTGATAATTCACCCCAGACACAAACGGGCCCTGAAAGTTTTGGGTGGCGGCTGCGCGTGCGCAACGAACGGCTCATTCTTCGATTGGCGCCAGACAACGCAAGCTCGCGCGAAAACGCGCATAGGAAACGGAAGACGCGTCAAGCGCAATGGCGGACGAGCAACGCCTCACGCGGTCGAAAAGGGCGAAGAAGAGTACGTGGCTGCTTATACGTGTTCAGTGTGGGTCTGGTGGGCGGGTGTGTTGATTGGGGGCGGGGCGACCATTTTGAATGCGTGCTTACTGTGGTGCCTTTGTGTTATGCCTGATTTAGATGCCGAAATCTCGGCGGCAATGGCTGCGGCTAACCCCCTAACTGCGAAGAGTGCCGAGCGCGCAGTTGCAGGTACGGGGAAGGCGCCCAGATCGCGGTAGCCCCTCGGAATCGCCAAAGCACCGGGGCCGCCAACGGTTCATGGTGGGCTACCGCCCCCCAGACCGCCATCCGGGAAGACATAGGCGAACGAGCTCCGCGATCGGGCATCCGCGGCGGAACGGCGGCGCCTGGAACAAGATGCTCGTCCGGACGAGCACGTGATGACCGAGGCCGAGGTCGCTCGCATCCGGGACGACGCCATGGCTCTTGGTATGCATCTAGAGGGGGCTCCCACAGCCGTGACGACTACGACAGCAAAAGCTGACGCCGCGAAGAAGAAAGCGGACGCTTCCAGACAGCGGAAGGCCGCCGCCGCGGAGAGGAAGGCCGCCACCGCAAAGAAGAAATCCGACGCCGGCGCCAAGAAGAAGACCGGCGCCGCTGCCAAGAAGAAGGCGGCTGCTCCTGCCAAGAAGATGACCGACGCCGCCACCAAGAAGAAGACCGACGCCGCCGCCAAGAAGAAGGGCGACGACGCAACGAACACGCCGGTGGATGCCGGCCAAAACACAGACGGGGTAGAAGCAGCGCCTTCTGTGGGTGCGGCGGAGGATCGGGGCACACGCGTGACGCTAAAGCTGCTCTTTGGCAGCGACGACGAAGACAGCAGTGCCGAAGAGCAACTGAGCGGAGACGCGGAGGGTGGGGCGAGCAGTGGTGGCACCGGAGGGGCGCCTGTTTCGTCTCCTCAAGAACTGCAAGTCGTGCCGTTCAACCCGAGCGCTGCGGTAGTGCATTGCCTGCGTACCGCTGTAGACGCCGTGTGCTCCGCTGCGGATCCGGCTGAGACGACATGCCCAGGTGGCAGAAGTGGGGTCGACGGCGCTAGCGGAGACGAAGGTAGTGGAGGTGGCGAAGCCGATACCTCGGCTGTGCCGTCGACCGCCTACTGCTGCCTGGATAGTGACGGCGATGAAGAAGGCACAGATTCGGAGCTGTTCGAGTTTTCGGGCGAACTGGCGACGGAGATCGATAGCGTAAGTGACATGGAGTCGGACTTGGACGAGGAGGCCTGCAACTACGATGACGAGCTGTATCAGCTCAGCCAAGACAAGGCGGCCGTGCACGACATGAAGCAGAACGGGTGGAATTGTGGTAAGGACGGTGACACGATATGTATACAGAATATACTACATGTCCATGATTTCTCACGTGTTTTGTGTATGTATGTGTTCGGATGTATGCGGGACTACTGTTGTGCTATTTAGATGCTGTTTCTGATCCAGCAACTGCCCCGGAGTACCCCGGGCTGTACGCAGGCCAGTCGGGCCCGTCAGCGGCGGCGCTAGCGAAAGCCGACTCGCCCATTGATCTGTTCTTTTTCTTTATGTCG